>WOXC01006666.1:0-150000 GCA_011680675.1 Gymnobelideus leadbeateri | reverse complement strand
TGGCAACATGCCAAGGCAAAGGAAACAGAAAAATGCAACCCTAGACTCCTATTTTGGGGGCATAGAGCGGGAAAAGGACTGTGAGGTCAGAAGTCCTGCTCCAAAAGCCCCAGGGGAAAACATGAGCGGGTTGCAGGCCATAGAGGACCTTAAGAAGGACTTTAAAAATCAAATAAGAGGAGGGCGGAGCCAAGATGGCGGAGTAGAAACAGCTCGTCCAAGCCTCTCTGCCCCCAGATTCTCCACAAACTATGTAAAAAAGGACTCTGAAAAACTTCTGGAGCCCCAGCACCCACAGAACGACACAGAGAAGCTAACCTCCCGCTGAGGACAGCCCAGCACCCTGCAGGAAGGACCAGCGCAGTGGTCTGGGAGCCGGCAGCGCACAGAGCACAGGAGCCGAGCCGAGCCCAGGTCCACGTGAGCCGAGGTTTTAGCCCCAGGGCGGCAGGGCCAGCAGCCGGCTGGAGGAACCCCAGAACACCAGGAACTGTGGAGACTCCAGAATTATCAACATAGACTTGCCTAGGACAAAGTAAGAGGTTAGTGTCCTATGGACTTTGGGACCTGTATTTGGGGAATGCGTCAGCTCCCTCCCCTGGGGGCTAGAAGCTGCTGAGGAGACACGCCATTTTGTAGTTTTCAGAGGCATTTCCGGCTCCCAGCCTACAAATCGTGGGGAGATCCAGCGATCAGTCTTGGGGGGTAATCGCTCTTGCTTTAACCTCCCTGGATCTGGATTGTGATCTAGGGTGGAAGTTGTGGGTGGGTTTATAGCTTGCCAGAAACGGAAGTTGCCCCCCACACGTTCGGGACGAAAATTCCTCTATCTGGCCTTAAAGCCATAGTGTGGCAACAAGCCCAAAAGTCAAGTAATTAAGTGGCAACATGCCAAGGCAAAGGAAACAGAAAAATGCAACCCTAGACTCCTATTTTGGGGGCATAGAGCGGGAAAAGGACTGTGAGGTCAGAAGTCCTGCTCCAAAAGCCCCAGGGGAAAACATGAGCGGGTTGCAGGCCATAGAGGACCTTAAGAAGGACTTTAAAAATCAAATAAGAGAAGTGGAGGAAAAATTAGAAAGAGAAATGAGAAGGATGCAGGAAAAGTATGAAATGAGGGTCAACAGCCTGACTGAGGAAAACAACACCTTAAAAAATAGACTAGCTCAAATGGCAAAGGAGGCCCAAAAGGGCAATGAGGAGAAGAATGCCTTAAAAAGTCGAATTTGCCAGATGGAAAAAGAATCTCAAAAGTTCACTGAGGAGATTCATTCCTTCAGAGTTAGACTGGAGCAAATGGAAGCTAGTGACTTTATGAGAAATCAAGATGCTGTTAAGCAGATCCAAACAAATGAAAGATTAGAAGGCAATGTGAAATATCTCATGGGAAAAACCACTGACCTGGATAATAGATCCAGGAGAGACAATTTAAAAATTATTGGACTACCTGAAAGCCATGATCAAGGAAAGAACCTAGAAATCACCCTTCAAGAAATTCTCAAGGAAAACTGCCCTGATGTTTTAGATCCAGAGGGCAAAATAGAGGTTGAAAGAATCCACCGATCACCTCCTGAAAAAGATCCCAAAAAGAAAACTCCCAGGAATATTATAGCCAGGTTCCAGAATCCCCAGATCAAGGAGAAAATACTACAAGCAGCCAGGAAGAAACAATTTCAATATTGTGGAAACACAATCAGAATAGCCCAGGACCTGGCAGCTTCTACACTGAGGGATCGAAGGGCATGGAATATGATATTCCAGAGGGCAAAAGAACTGGGAATGAACCCAAGGGTCACCTACCCAGCAAAACTGAGTATTTTGTTTCAGGGGAAAATATGGTCATTCAGTGGAATAGAGGACTTTCAAGCATTCTTGAGGAAAAAACCAGAGTTGAATAGAAAATTTGACATCCAGACACAAGAAGTAAGAGATGCCTGAGAAGGTAATCAGGGAAAAGAAATCAAAAGGAACTTATCAAAGTTGAACTATTTACATTCCTATATGGAAAAGCAATATCTGTGACTGATGATATCTTTCTCACTATGAAAATAATGGAAGAAGGGGGTGTGGTCATATGAATACATATGTGAATGTGTGTGTATATGGCTACAGTTATATATGGATAGAGGGCATAGGTTGATTTTGTTGGGAAGGGAGAGTACTCAAGGGATGAAATTATGAGGTGAGAGAGGAAAGTGGCAAGAGGAGATGGGGAGAGACATGGTAGGGTAAACTATCTCATGTAGGGGAAGTGGGTGCAAAGGAGGGGGAGAATAAGGAAGGCTAAAAAGGCAAAACCACATTCACATTGAATTTGGTTCAGGGAGAAAATGACATACATACTAAATGGGATATCTCAACCTCCAGCAGGATAGGGGGAAGGGGGATGAGAGGAGGGATGATGGATGGGAGGGCATCCTTGGGGTGAGGGGAGGTTGGAAGTACCCACTATAGAAGAGGGACAGGATCATGTAGGGAATGGACCAGGTGGGGGGTGGGATGAGTGGGAGGGAATTATAAGCAGCCTTGTACAATATATCTACTATGATAATGTTTTGCATAGCTAGACATGTACAACATATACTGAATTACTTATATTCCAAGAAGGAATGGGTGACAAGGGAGGAAGGAAATGTGTCTGAAATTCAAGGTCGTAACATTAAATGTTTCAAATATATATATAAATACTATTATTAATACTCTTTTGCCTATAATTGGGAGATAAGATGTGCAGGCATTGGGACACAAAGATTCATCTTCCTCTAATGGAAAAGTCGATGGGGGTATGGGAGAAGGTATGGGAGAGAGCAGATTGGAGGAAGCGATATCTTGTGGGACTGCTATTCTGGGAGGTTGGGTAGGGGAATAATGGGGGGAAAATGATTGTAACTCAAAATCTGGCGGAAATGAATGATGTAAAACAGAAGTTAATAAAGTATTTGTTTAAAAAAAATCAAATAAGAGAAGTGGAGGAAAAATTGGGAAGAGAAATGAGAAGGATGCAGGAAAAGTATGAAATGAGGGTCAACAGCCTGACTGAGGAAAACAACACCTTAAAAAATAGACTAGCTCAAATGGCAAAGGAGGCCCAAAAGGGCAATGAGTGCCTTAAAAATCGAATTTGCCAGATGGAAAAAGAATCTCAAAAGTTCACTGAGGAGATTCATTCCTTCAGAGTTAGACTGGAGCAAATGGAAGCTAATGACTTTATGAGAAATCAAGATGCTGTTAAGCAGATCCAAACAAATGAAAGATTAGAAGGCAATGTGAAATATCTCATGGGAAAAACCACTGACCTGGAAAATAGATCCAGGAGAGACAATTTAAAAATTATTGGACTACCTGAAAGCCATGATCAAAGAAAGAACCTAGAAATCACCCTTCAAGAAATTCTCAAGGAAAATTGCCCTGATGTTTTAGATCCAGAGGGCAAAATAGAGGTTGAAAGAATCCACCGATCACCTCCTGAAAAAGATCCCAAAAAGAAAACTCCCAGGAATATTATAGCCAGGTTCCAGAATCCCCAGATCAAGGAGAAAATACTACAAGCAGCCAGGAAGAAACAATTTCAATATTGTGGAAACACAATCAGAATAGCCCAGGACCTGGCAGCTTCTACACTGAGGGATCGAAGGGCATGGAATATGATATTCCAGAGGGCAAAAGAACTGGGAATGAACCCAAGGGTCACCTACCCAGCAAAACTGAGTATTTTGTTTCAGGGGAAAATATGGTCATTCAGTGGAATAGAGGACTTTCAAGCATTCTTGAGGAAAAAACCAGAATTGAATAGAAAATTTGAGACCCAGACACAAGAAGGAAGAGATGCCTGAGAAAGTAATCAGGGAAAAGAAATCAAAAGGAACTTATCAAAGTTGAACTATTTACATTCCTATACGGAAAAGCAATAACTGTGACTGATGATATCATTCTCACTATGAAAATAATGGAAGAAGGGGGTGTGGTCATATGAATACATATGTGAATGTGTGTGTATATGGTTACAGTTATATATGGATAGAGGGCATAAGTTGAATTTGTTGGGAAGGGAGAATACTCAAGGGATGAAATTATGAGGTGAGAGAGGAAAGTGGCAAGAGGAGATGGGGAGAGACAGGGTAGTGTAAACTATCCCATGCAGAAGAAGCAAGGGGAAGTGGTTGCAAAAGAGGGGGAGAATAAGGAAGGCTAAAAAGGCAAAACCACATTCAAACTGAATTTGGTTCAGGGAGAAAATGACATACATAGTAAATGGGATATCTCAACCTGCAGCAGGATAGGGGGAAGGGGGATGAGAGGAGGGATGATGGATGGGAGGGCATCCTTGGGGTGAGGGGAGGTTGGAAGTACCCACTATAGAAGAGGGACAGGATCATGTAGGGAATGGACCAGGTGGGGGGTGGGATGAGTGGGAGGGAATTATAAGCAGCCTTGTACAATATATCTACTATGATAATGTTTTGCATAGCTAGACATGTACAACATATACTGAATTACTTATCTCCCAAGAGGGAATGGGTGACAAGGGAGGAAGGAAATGGATCTGAAATTCGAGGTCGTAACATTAAATGTTTCAAATATATATAAATACTATTATTAATACTCTTTTGCTTGTAATAGGGAGATAAAATGTGCAGGCATTGGGATGCAAAGACTCACCTTCCTCTAATGGAAAAGTCGATGGGGGTATGGGAGAAGGTATGGGAGAGAGCAGATTGGAGGAAGTGATATCTTGTGGGATTACTGTTCTGGGAGGTTGGGTAGGGGAATAATGGGGGGAAAATGATTGTAACTCAAAATCTGGAGGAAATGAATGATGTAAAACAGAAGTTAATAAAGCATTTGTTTAAAAAAAAAAGCGTATCTTGGCTCCCCTGTCAGAGACAGAACTCTAGACATAATATTGATATGTTCTAGTTCCTATTTGATGTTACCTTTAAGCTATAGGGAAACCTTTCCCTGAAAGCCAGAGGACTACTATTCTTCATCTGACCCTACACCTCCATTTTTGGTTTCAAGCTTTCCTTATTCCCCTTATCAAACAAAATTGCTCATTCCCTCAACTACCAATTATTTTAGAATTGACTTGGGACAATCTGTAGAGCAAAATCCAAACTTTCCAAGTATCCACTATGAATGTATTGACCAAATACCTACCCATGTCATTGTTACCAAGAAGACTACTGGAAGAAAAAAGCCAGATTTGTCTTCCCCAGTCCTTTAGTCACAGTCATAGGAGACTCAGGGGTTATATAGTGTAACCTGTTTAGGAACACGATCTTCTACAACACCTTTGGTCAGCTAGGCTCTTCTTGAAGATCTTCAGTAATGGAATATGATTACCCTCCTTTATGATACCCACCAATATAGCATGTAAGCTCCATGAGGACAGAAATGTATGATTTCTTCCTAACATGCATAAAAATGCTTGACAAAAACAACAGCTTACAAACAGCACTGCAATTCACAAAACATTTTCCCATCCATTATCTCATTTGAACTGCATAATACCACTGTGAGACAGGACAAGAATCATTATTCACAATTTACCAAGGAGGAAACTGGGGCTCAGGAGGAGTGACTTTGTTTCCACATTTGTTTTGTATCACCAGCACCTAGCACTATATCTGAAACTATATTTCAGGCAGTTAGACTAATTGATTTACAAAGAAAAACAATTAAGAAAATCACCTGATATGGTGACAACTGCATCTGTCTATTTATTCAATATTCTGGTCAAGTATAATTATTATAACATATTCCCTTACATCAAGCTAAAATCTGTTTCCCTATAGCTTCTACCCATTGCTACTAATTCTGTCCCCCTAAAGCCAAGAGAAATAGATCTAATCTTTATTTCCACTAAAGAGCACTTCAAAGGTTTGAAGACTGTGAATTTATCTCCTTAAGTCTTTTCTATGCTAAATAGCACTTGCTCCCTATATAACCCATGCCATCACTTGGCTTCCATCTACCTTCATGTGTCTGGTTTCTACTTCACTCAACATCCTAGTCACTGTCTTCTGAACATGCTCCAATTTAATGGCTTTCCTAAAATATACCACTCAGCAATGAATACAATAATCTTGATGTGGTCTACTTGGGGTAGAGAACAGAAATATCACCTTCATTTTATACATTCAGTTTAACCAGTGAATCAAAGCAAGAAAAAATTTAATCTGAGTAAATTTAAAATTTTAACTTTCATAAAAGTTGATGTTGCAAATATAGGGTAGTGTGGATAAATAAAAGGTGTCATGGAAAAGACTTGGGGGCTTTAGTAGGATACAAACTCAATATGAGTCAAAAGGAGAACATTGGGAGTAAAAAATAAATAAATAAATAAATAAATGAATAAATAAATGGCTGGATAAACATCCAAACAAATAAGTGAATGATTAATGAATAAATCTATTGCTTGAAGTGAGATGAGATGACTAAAGACATCAATAATGTCTAGAATAAGAAAGACTCCAATTTACTCTAACTTGGGCTATATCTCAAGCACTATTTTAATACTGGGCAATATATTTTAGAGAAGATACACTCAATTGGGAGTATGTCCAGAAAAAAAGTGATTCAGATGGTGTAAAGACTAGAGAATATAACATATGAGAATCTATTGAAGAGAAGAAGCTGGCAGAAGACAAGGCAAACCAGGATGTGTCTTACTCTATCCATGTTAAATAAAAATTTTTTTTCCAAAATTCAGCAACATTTAGTATTGACAGGAAAAGGAAAATTAAAAGAACATACTACAATGTAATTCTTAAAGAAATCAAACTTATGAGCTCACCAGCCCATTTTCCTGGTTCTCTTCCTCTTCAAACAACCCTCTACAGTATAGCCCAGACGGCTCCACATTCCTACTAGTGGCTGTAGTTTTAAGCCTCAACATTTGGAGTTAACCCCATTGTAGTTTTCCTTGGGAAATCCAGAATGACATCAGTCAGATGAATCACACCAGTACCATAGCTCACAAGGAAGGAAGGGGAGTAACTTCAGGAGACTATAGTGTCTGGAAGAAGATTGTAAAGAAAAAAAGTAGCCCAGAATTGGGATTCTGGTTACAATTATTTAATATAATACAAGAGGGCACAGGATGATAGCAGAAGTAAAAGGAAGATGAAAAAGAGGCCCAATTGCAAACACTTCTCAGGATTTGTCCATAATACTGTTCCAGGGTTCTCTCCCTCAACAACTTCATAACCAGTCACCCTGAATCAGCCTAGGGAAAAGGAAAGATGGATTAAAAAAAAGTAGAAATAGATATAAATATAGTGGTCTCTTGGACTCTCCCCAGAGGAGTGGCCCAATGGGTCACTCTCACCTTTTCAGAGCCTCCAATAAGATTAAAGTCAGGTGGTCTATAAGAATAGAGCATAGGCAACAAAGCCTATGGGAAGACCATTATATCATTGGACCTACAGGAAGAAAAGCATTGGTAATAAGAAGTATATTTAGAACAAACTTGATAAAATCAAATAAAAGTTAACTGAAAAGGAGAAGTAAAAAAAGCAACCAAAGAAAAAAGTCATAGCAAAAAGTGCTACAGAACAAAGTGAGTCAAAATTGCCTAAGGAAGGTAAAATGTGATATAAGAATTCTGCAAGGCTTACTGACCTAACAATGGAACCATTCCAAGACTACCCAGAATAATTCAGAAGAACAAAGAACTGAGTGAAAATACCTAAGGAAGGACAGAAATTACAGCTCTCAAGGAAGAAATAAACAAATATAGCAAGAAAAATTATTTTAAAAAGGACAGCAAACATCCCAAAACATTAGATTCTCTGAAAAGGAGAATTAAAGTATTAGAATTGGAAGAAAAGAAAATTGACCAAATTCAAAAGATATAAAAATTGAAAAACACATGAGAGTTTTACAAAATGAGTATCAAACTTGGAGAATTCACTGAACAAAATAAAACAAAAAAGATTTGGAGGAGACATGCTCTCTTACTTTGTAGAGCTGTCATGTGAAAGAATGGTTAGGCTTGTTCGAGTTGGCCTTGTTGTGATTATGGTTTGTCCTTCATTCTCAAAGAGGACCATAACATCATAAAGATGACCTCGAGGGTAAAACAAGGAAGCTACAGAGAAGCAAATGTCAGTTCTAAGTAAAGGAAAACTGCCTGGGAAAGTAGTAGGTTTTCCCTCATTGCAGGTTTTGAAAATTAGGTTAGACAGCTACTTTTCCAAAATGTTGCAGAAAGGAATTATTGGTCAGGGAAAGATTGGATTAGATGGCCTCTAAGGTCCCTCCCCAGCTGTTATATACTGTGATTCAGTTACACTAGATGCGTCTTAATGAAATCTAAGATCAAATTAGATTTTTGACTGCCATATTCTATTAATTCATATTGAGCTTGTAATTAGTAAGTCAGTAAATCAATAAACATTAAATGCCTACTATGTTCCAAACACTGTGCTAAGTTCTGGAAATGCAAATAGAGGCAAGAGACAGTAACTGACCTCAAGAAGCTCACAATCTAATAAAGGAGACAATAAGCAAATAAATAGGTATAAACAAGATGAATGGGAAGTAAATGAGAGGAGGCACTAGCATTAAGAGGAGTTGTGAAAGGCTTCCTGTAGAAAATGTGATTTTAGGTGGGATTTAAAGGAGACCAATAGTTGGAGATGATGGAAAACATTTTAGGCATATGGGAGAGCCAGAGAATTGCCAAGAGCTGAGAGATGGAATGTCTTGTTAGGGGAACATCTAGGAAGTCAGTGTCATTGGACTTCAAAGAGTATGCAATGGGTAATAAGGGATAAGAAAACTAGACAGGTGGGGGCAGGGACTAAGTTATGAAGTACTTTGAATACCAAATGGAGGATTTTTTCTGAATTCCAATGTGTCAAAAAGTAATTAAGAATCTGATATGAACATAGTATAGTTGTAGGCATTAACAGAAAGCTGGGGTGTGGAAGTAATTAAGAGGAAAGAGTTGCACTTTTTGTTTATTTCTTTTGCTTTGGTTTTCCACTTAATAGTATTTTATTTTTTCCAAATACATAAGAGTTTTCAACATTCATTTTTATAAGATTTTGACTTTCAATATTTTTCTCCAACCTGCCCATCCCTCCCCCCTCCTCAAAATGGCATGCAATCTGATATAGGCTATTAAACATCATCTTAAATCCTGTTAAAGAGGTTCCACCTTAGTCATATTGTAAAAGAAGAATCAAAACAAAAGGGAAAAACCAAGAGAAAGAAAAAAAGTGAAAATAGTATACGTCGATCTGCATTCTGACTCTATAGTTATTTCTCTGGATGTGGACAATATTTTACATAATGAGACTTTTAGAATCGTCTTAGATCCTTGCATTGCTGAAAAGAGTTAAGTCTATTAAAGTTGGTCATTCCTCAATGTTGCCATTACTGTATACAATGTTCTCCTAGTTTTTCTCACTTCACTCACATTAATTCATATCAGTCTTTCCAGATTTTTCAGATATTCACCTGTTCATCATTTCATATAGCACAATAGTATTCCAGTACATTCATATATTACAACTCGTTCAGCCATTCCCCAGTTGATGGGCATCCCCTCAATTTGCAAAAAGAGCTACTATAAATATTTTTTTCCATATGAGTTTTCCCCTTTTTTTGTGATCTCTTTGGGATATAGACCTAGTAGTGGTATCATTTGATCAAAGGTCATATACAATTTTATAAACCTTTGAGTATACTATCAAATTGCTCTCCAGAATGGTTGAATCAGTTCACAATTCCACCAACAAGGCATTATTGTTCCAATTTGAGGATTTTGGTTTTGATTGTAAAGGTGGTATGGAGCCTCTGGAGTTTATTAAGTAGGGGGAAGAGGGAATAAGAATGCAGGACCTGTTCTTTAGGAAAATATCACTTTGACCACTGGATCATATGCATAAAGATGATAACTGAAATCAAAGGAGTTGAGATCATCAAGGGAAGTAGGATAGAGGGAGAAGAACAGAGGCCCCAGGACAGAGCCCTATAAGAAGAAGCCATGATCTGGAAGAGGATCTAGCAAAGGAAATTGAGGAGAGGTCAGAGAAGTAGGAGGAGAACCAGGAGAGAGTGATATCCTGAAAATCTAGAGAAAAGAGAGGATCAAGAAGACAGTGTTAGATAGTGTTATAGGCCGTGGAAAGAGCAAGGAGAAAAAGTATTGAAAAAAAGGTAACTGAATTTGGCAACTAAGAGATCATTGGTAACTATTTTTTTTTTTTGGGGGGGGGCTTCTCAGTGAAATAATAAGATCAGAAGTCATAGTTTTAAAGGGTTAAGGAAAGAGTAAGAAGAAAGAAAGTAGAGGTGACTATTGTAGATGACCTTTTCAAAGAATATAGCTACAAAAGGCAGAAGAGATAAAGGGTGATACCAAATATAGAAAGATCAAGTGAGAGTTTTTGAGGATGGGAGACATGAGGGAATGTTTGCAGGCATTAAGAAAGAAGCCCGTAGTCAAGGAGAGATTGAAAGTAAGTGGTAGAGTGTGGATGTCAGAGGAAAAAGCCTGCTGAAGGAGATGGGATGGAATGGGACCACTTAAGTACATAGAAAGGTTAGCCTTGGCTAGGAATAAGACCTCCTGCTCATGTGAGACAGGAGTAAAGGAGGAGACAGTGACAAAAGACATATGAGTCATATGAGATGAGGGGAAGGTAAGAAGAGAAAGCTCACAGAAAATGACATCAATTTTTCAGAAAAAAAATATGGGGCAAGGGTCTCAGATAAGAAGGGCATTGGAGGAACAGGAAGGTATGATAGATATAAGAAGGGAGGAAAAAGTTTGGAAGAGCTTGATGAGGGAGGTATAGTAGGATTACCCAGCAACAATGAAGGACCATTTGTATAACCTAAATTTGTAGTTCACCTAGGCAGAATGATTGTGTGATTTTTTCCAACTTCATTCAGCAGCATCTATATAAGAGCAAAGACTTAAAATGGTGGCAGTTATGCAATGCTGAGATTTGGTAGGGTGCTATCAGTTAAATAAGGGCATTAGGAACTCAAGAGAAGAGAAGAATGTAGAGTTGAATTGGTTTGCCAATGAGTCAAGATGGGAACAATAGGAGAAAATGACTAGGGAAGGAAATATGATGGCCTAGGAGAAAATTGAGCAGTCAGGAGATTGAAGGTCAGGGTCTGGTAAGGGAAAACAGAGGAAGAATTGGAAAACCAGTAAATTGTGGTTGGATAAGGGGATTTTGGAATACTTGAAAATGAAGATTGAACTTTTATGAATATTGACCACATTAGGATATGGACATCTTTGGGTGTGACTGAGATGGGACAGAATAAGTCAAGGAAAGTGATTAGATTGAGGAACTGAATGGTGAGGGTATTTGAGAGAGTCAATAAATTCCCAGAGTTTTCAGACGGGAACTATTATTATCTAGCCATGTTGCCCTCATCCTGATTTTTTTTCTACATAGCTGATTTTTTTTCTTAACACAAATGTAAACTTTACATTTAGGCTTTATCAGTTTCATTTGACTGAATTAGGTCCATTCTTTCTGACCTATTGAGACTACACATATAAATACAAACACATCCGTGTGTGTGTGTGTGTGTGTGGGTGTGTGTGTGGGTGTGTGTGTGTGTATGTACACATTGCCTCTGTCATTGAACATACTAGCTATTTTCCTGGACTCTGTGTCTTGTGCAAATTTGATAAGCATGAGAAATGTTGAAGAAGCAGAGGCCCACATAAATTACTCATCTTCCCCTAGGGTCCCTTAGTAAAACTGTGGCAGAACTGAGGCCTACAAACCTCTCTCCTAGATGGTTAGTGGCCCCTGAAACCAATGGCTTTTCTTCACCAAAAACAAAGTGGAAAGAAAATGACAACTGAATCATCCCCAAATGTCATGGTAATACTGCTCACAATCAATGGCCCGACAATAGCCGCAGACCTTTGGTGACATTAAAAACTGTTTTGACTGCCTATGGAAGTCATTCAGTTAGAGGCTGTGGCTGTTTTTTTGTTTTGTTTCGTTTTGTTTTTAAAGGGCGAGATAATTCCATGTGACTAACAATAATATTTATAGTTATTTAAGCTGAGATAAGGATAATTAAATCTCACGCTTCATGGACTAAGCTGATTGCCTGTAGGGGTCAAGAAGGATTCTGAGCCCCCTCCCCATGTACAATATTAAAAGCAAATTGAAAATGAAGGCCATGATCCCTTTGCTTCCTTAAAACATATAAATAAAATATTATAAATATTAATCTGTGTTGCTGCTATTATTTATTATTATTATTTCCCTTACTGCATGGAAAGCATGAAGCTTTATTCTAATGTGCCTCACATGGAGTATTTGGATTTATCCCATACATACCCTATATGAAGAATAAGGACTTCTCTGACACATACCTCACAGGGAAATTTAATACTTATGCACCTGGTCCCCATGGAGAATGAGGACTTCTTCTCCATAAGACCATGTATAGAACTAGGACTTCTCCTCCCATGTGAAAAATGAGTACTTATCTCTCCACTCTATGTGGAGAATAAGAATTTATACAGACACATACATATATACATACATACATATACACCATACAAAAAATGGACATTTATCCCACAAGGAAGATGGGAAAAGAAATTCATATCTAAAATATTAAATAATCTACTTGGGCAAATGATCCAATTTCATGCCAGTGCACTGGACAAAGAAAAAATCATTTTGGCAATAGTTAGCATTCATGAATGTGCCACAGTTTACAAAACACTTTGTACATATTTTCTCATCTTATCCTCACAATAACACTTCAGTGCAGGTATTCCAAATGTCATTATCCCCTTTTTATACATATGAGGAAATTGAGGCTCTGTTTTATCTATGTTTACACAGCTGGTAAGCCAGGTAAAGTCTGCACTCAAATTCATGACTTTTGATGAAAAATCCAGTGTTCTTTCCACTGCAAACAATGGTTTTCTCAGTTCTTTCCAAAGATAATACTAATGATAATGATACTGACCTCAATGGATCTGTGAGCTGATCAATGTGGTTCTGCTCCCCACTGGTGCAAAATGCAGCATATCCCTTTCTTGTTATGCTATGCAATTCTTTGCTACAACATTGCCTTTTAATAATCTTCCATACCTACTCAAACTTCTGGAGGCCTTCTCCTAGGTATTTGTTTTACAGTTTTAATATTGCCATGGATACCAGTATGTTCCTATTTGCTCACTACATGACTAGCTCATCTATTTTCTGTTCATATGTATTTTTGATGATGCTTCTTGAGCACACACCAAAAGTGGTAATATAGCACATCATAGTTACATTTACTATACATCTTTCCATTATCCTTTAGTTCACTGAAAATTTGATTTCTTTGTAGTTCATGGTGTTCCATGTTTCAGAACTATATAGTACCACTGGGAGAGTATAGATACTAAAAAGGGGGGAAGTGTTGGGGGAATGGAGGCTTTTGTATCAGGAAGAAGCTTGGGATCTTTGAAAATACTGCTCATAATCTTAAATGCAGTCCAGCCTGGACCTCCTATTCAATTCTGGACATAGCTCTCTCCCAACTTTCAATGCCTATCAAATATATATGTATGTATGTATGTATGTATGTATGTATGTATGTATGTATACATGTATGTATATGTGTGTATGTATGTATGCATGTATAGACTATTTCATTGGGTTCTACATTCAATTCCATACCATAATCTGGGAAATTCACATTCTTCATCCACTTGGTTTTTTCCTATGGGGTTTTTCTAGAGTGATCTCTTTCTAATAGTATTGATCTCATTGAACAGGTTCTATAGTATTCTAGGGTTTGAAGTAATCTGTATAATGCAATCTAGAAATAAGAACCTTTGGAAGGTCTCACCATCAGTACTTTTATACTCTGAAAAACCCCCTTCATGACATTGACAAACTGGTATGTATGTGTCTCCTTATGTTATGCTTTGCTTGATATTGATAATCAAAAGAACTATAAACCAAATTATCTCTTTAGTAGCATCTGTCAAGGAATGCTATGTGATCATTAACAAATATATAAAAGACGTAAAAGATGGAGGAGAGTTTTTAAGGTTATAATTTTGATGTGAAAACTCAAGTACTTTTTTTTACATTCACAAATGAGAGATACAACTCCTGTTGTATCATGTCTACTCTATGCTTCTCAATTAATTGTATGACTGTGGAAAATCATCTGTGAAATTCTGCCTTTTTCCTTCCTGTAGTTTTGTTAAGGAGATCCTAAATATGTTCAGAAACCATTCTCATGAATATTTTATAGAGGTGAGAAAGTAGAGAGATGTGCTTGTAACTGCTGACTTTCCAGGTGCCCTTTTCTTGGTGTTATTTATCTTTCACATTCTTTTGAGATCTTTTTTCACATTGGGATATCTTGAAAATTTATCTTCATATGCCATTAAAAATATGTTGCCTGAGGCTCTAGTTTGTTCCAGGTATACTTGGTCTGCTCCAGATTCACTTCCTGATTCATTTTTCTTAAATACAATTTCTACTTCTTCTTATAGCATGTTGGGTACTGAGGTATTAGAGTTAAAATATGAGTCCAAGAAGTGGATATCAAGCTTTAATTTGACTGTTGGTTCTCTAAATGTGAGATCCTTGTCATATGGCCCACTAGTTTACACACTGTTGGAAGAACTCAATCATATCAGTCTTGACATTGTAACTATAAATGAAAAAAGAAGAAAGAAGGAATTTGCACTTAAAATGAAGAATGGTTCATAGGTACTTTTAAGAGAAGCAAAGGAAAGGAGTTGGCAGGATACATTTTATCATATGCCCCGAAGATATAGGAAATATTATTTCATGGGACATTTAGTCATCATATATCACATTATTAATGATAAGGATTTTCAAAAAGACCATATAAAAATAATCACAGCTTAATATCAGTTAACATCAGTTGCTGAAGCTGGAGTGGTAAATTAGTCCTATGAAGGACTTGATAAGGACCTCCAAACCAAATGAGCCTACATTCTGACACTGGTGACTTCAATTGTGGGAAAAGGTCAAGATGGGAAGGAGTATATAAGAAATGAGGTTGTAGATTTACACAGAGACCTTGCACCACTATTTCATGAATACTTTAAAAAATTGGTAGGTATTGAACATCAAAAATGAAATCATCAAAAAAAAATCATAAACATTTTAAAATATATGAAAATTGGGGTGGCTAGGTGGCGCAGTGAGCCCTGGAGTTGGGATGACCTGGGATTGGATCTGGCCTCAGAAAATGAGCACCCATACATAAATAATAACTGGCTGTGTAACCTTGAGCAAGTTACTTAACCTCAATTGCTTTATATATATATATTTGGCTACAGCTAAGAACAGAATTTATAATTTGTTCTTCAATCATATTTCAGTTATGTCCAACTCTCCATAATTCCATTTGGGGTTTTCTTAGCAAAGATATTGGAGTGGTTTGTCATTTCCTTCTCCAGTTCATTTTATAGGTGAGGAACTGAGGCAAATAGGGTTATTTTCCCAGGATCACATAGCTAGTAAGTGTCTGTGGCCAGATTTGAATCCAGGAAAATGAATCTTCCTGACTCCAGATAGGGTACTGTATCTACTGTGCCACTTAGCTGCCCAGCAAAAGATGTAAAGATGATTCTTTATCATGTAATTAATTCAAACCACACCCATCTCACTTAAATCAAGTATCAATATTTTCATTCCTGATATATTTATCATGTGAAAATACATTTCATTTGTTTACTAGGCATGAACAGGATTTGAGTTCCTCCTTATATCAAAGACATTTCTATTAGATATGAGAGAAAATCTATTCTCACTCGGTTTGGTCACATTTTGAGCAGTTTGTATAGAAAGATGAGCTAATTCACAACAAGGGAGAGATTTCAAGGGTCTTATAGTACAGAGGGATATCAAGAGCTAAGCCAGAAAGAGGAAAATGGTCAAAAGAGAGAGAGAATATGGGACTTAGCTGTGACAGAGAAGTCAGAGATCAAAAAGGGTCATCAACTTTGTAGGAACATATAATTAAGACATTTTTCACTAGTTGTATTCACCTCCTCAAAGACTGAGGTAAATCCCAAGAAAAGCCTTGTTCTTTTCCCAACTTTTCCTCCTAGTACCTGTCTATTAACAAATACTCTAATGTGTTCTGTTGCTCCTTTACCTGAACATTTCTGATAACTCAGATTTACTCATTCACAAAGAGACCAAAGGTCAGCAAGAAGTGAATATAAATGTAAATTAATACAAAGAGGCAAAACTCTGCCTAAATGTTAGGAATTTTCCTAAATATCAACTTGGGGATATCGTGGTGGTATTCCTAAGTTTTGACTTAATATAAATTCCCAAAGAAGTAAAAAAGAGAACCACATGGTCATGAAGAATCCTTATATAGTTAGGTTCTGAGTGTTAGAAATAATAAATTCCATGTAGTGGTCAAATTACTTGAATTCTCACAACTTATTTTCATTGGACTGCCATTTACTGCCATATTTTACATAATTATAACTTCTAACAGCATAAATTCAAATACATGCAACCAATTCATGAGATCCATTATTCATACTAATTGGGACCTAGATGTATTTCTCCTAGGCTAAAAACAATCTAATATTGTAATAGGTATTATAAAGTAATGATAAAGTAGATGATATATAATTAAAGATTTAACCCAGAATTATTAAAGCAAACTACTCAAAATCAAAAGTGGGAAGTAGATAATAGAAATGACATTGATGTGGATTATAATTATTTCATCCAGAAGCTAAATCAACATAAATTAATAATCTCATGCAGAAATTAAATCAATGTATATTAATTGCTAAAACAAAAAGACTGAAAAACCCTAGAAAGTGTTGAATCAGTGAGATCTGACTTAGTTGTCAAACAGAGAGAGATGGTTACCAAAGGATACATAAGGTATATGGAGAAGGGGAAGGTAACAAAGGCATATAAAAAATCTCCAATATTTTTCAAGCTTTTTTTAAAAATCAGAGTTAAGAACCAAACCAGCTAGATGGCATAATGAATAGAGCCCTGGCCCTCGAGTCAAAAGGACCTGAGTTCAAATGTGACCTCAGACATTTGACACACTTACTAGCTGTGTGACCATGAGCAAGTCACTTAATCCCAATTGCCTTGCTTTCACCCTTCCAAAAATTTTTAAAAAATCAATACATAAACGCATATGTCTATTCTCCAACCTATGAAAAGTCTTTATGAAAATTATCTGAATATGAACTCAGCACATATTTAATTCATAGGGAACAAGCAGATTTTCACAAGTGATATTCAACAGTGAAAGTTTGCCATCTCACAATTTATTAAAAGAAGTAGAAAATATAAAATCCCATTTTACTTGTTGCTCATTATGAAAAAAATATTCAAATAAATAGAACAAAACAGCACCTTATAGTCTCTTTCACCACAATGTGCCTCTTTTCAATATAACAAGATTATTCAGTTTTCCTTTGAAGAAATGGCAACAGAAACAACCCTCTGGTAATAAACATCCCAAGAAGCATAGAACAGGGAGATGTATGCTTACCAAAAGTGTTCATCACTGTTTTAGAGGAGATTTCATGCAGAGCCTAGGTTAAGGATGGATTCACTGTGGATGGTGAGAAACAGATGTTCCTATTTGTACATAATATTGTGGTGGCGTTTTTTTTTTCTTTTAGCTAGACATAGCCTTTCAGAAGAGAATTGTAATCACTCAAAGGAGTCTGACACATCCAGCCACATAGGAAAGACAACAAAGCTGAAGAATGTCTATTGCTTAGATTTGAACATCCCAAACACCTTACAAAGCTTGTCTAATAGTAGGTATATCTGGGACAGACAGTACAGCTGGACAGTGAGGTTAGTCCAGAGTTGGAAAGGGGAAGGTGAATAGGCTTGATTCCTTTCAGGGAATATCAAAGAACTCTTCCTGACCCTAACCTTTTCATAACAGCAAAGGCTCATCTTTACAATATTGACATTTTACCAATGTTGCTATGTGGAAGCAAGATCTGGGATACTCCTGTCTCTGAAAAACTAACCATAAGCATCACACAGTGGGAAATGGAAAAGTACATGGTGGATGTGAATAGGCTGCAACATATAAGGAATAAGAAACCATAGAGAAGAACAGGATTAAAGGATGGCAGCAAAGAAGTGTGTGACACAGAGAATATGGGCAAGAGTGAGGGATGACCGGTAGATGGCCAGAAGGTTCCACCAGTGCATTATCAATGTTGGAAGAAAACAAAGAAAGCCTTGATTATGTTGAATAGATCCCCTTGACTGAACTTTGAAGAGGAAATAGCAAAGATATGCATAGAATAAGCAAAAATACTGAATTGATGAGTTCACAGAATTGACTATTTAAGAAAAGGAGCAAGGAGCAAACCCCTGGAATGCTACTATGGAGGAATGGGTGCCTTCTACATCTTTCTATCCCTTCTTCCACTGGCTTCCTGCTTCCTTTTGTACAATTTTAATTAGATCTAACCAGCCTAGAGCTCAATTGTTAATGACAATGAGAATATAAGGATAGAGAAACACTAAGGGATCTCTTTTGTTCCATATCTATTTGTTGTTCTCTCATTTTTAAACATAAAATTTGGGGGACATTCTGAGTTAGTTGGAACTTATGCCAATCTTTCTGCTAGACTATTTTGCTCACTACAGATTTTTACTGTTTTATGAGGCAACAATAAAAGCAACAATATTTTAATATAGCAACCACAGCCCTCTTTACACTGGAAAGTCACCCCGACTTTGAGGCACTCTGTGTTCAGAATCTACACCAAACTGTAGCATAAGAGCCCACAAATGCATTTACTTTGCAACTAGACTATCCTGAGAACACAACAGTTCCAAGCAAAAACCATTTATTCAAACAGTATAGCACAATAAGTGACAAGAAAGTGTTCCCTATACACAGTAGAATATACCCTCATTGGTTGCCATAACATTAATAGGGCAAAAAGATACACATGCGCGCACACACACACACATGAAACACATGTGATTAGGAAATATACACGAGGAGGGGCATGCATAGCAACCATACAGGGTGAGAGAAAATAAGTGGCAGATAATTCAAACCTCCCACACTGCAGAGGGCCTCTAGTGATGTCATCTGCACTTTGCTGGGCATCAGTACTGAATTATTGCTACTTTCTGCTATCATCCACTGATCTTCAAGCACCAATATGTCTTCTTTACTCAGTTGTTACAGCTTCACGTTGCCTTTTTTTTGTCTTCCGCGAAGATGGAGGTTCTTACCTATTGTGAGAGGGGGGGCCTGCTTCTTTAGCTTATGCCCCCAAGGACATTTTTAGCTCTTCTATGATATAGACTTCTCAGGATGGGGGGAATCTGCAGCCCAGAGGTCACATGTGACCTTCTAGGTCCTTAGGTGGGGCCTTTTGACTGAGGCCACATGTGGCCTCCAGGTCACAGGTTTTCCACCCCTAAGCCATCTGAATCATGGCAACCAGTTGGAGAAGACTTTAGGCATTTAATTCTTTCTTCGGAATCACTTTTTTCTCCCACATGGGGAGTTGTCTATCAATCTATTCTCCCATCTGTGCTCCCATTATTGTAGATGCTCACTCCAATAATGCAAATTATAATCTATCCATGCCTTCCTGTCTTATACAACTCTTATCTATGGCCCTCCATAATTTCTTCAGTGCAGTTGGAGTTTGAGGGGTATAAAATCTATTTAATGTGTTGAAGGTCTTCTTCATTTTGCCTTAATGTGGCAAATATACAAATACAACACCATGACCCATCCACTGGTTATCTGTCATTCTCAGCCCATATTCTTCTTTAAATCATGTATCTATTTGATATCCTTTATTTCAAGATTCTCTTCCTAGTTCCTTATTTATTATGGCATGGCCTCCTCAAGTCACAGTGAGAAAATTACTTTCTATTCCCATGATAATAATATTGGTCTATGAAAATCACAGGAACTGGGTGGAGAAATTTGGAAAAGGCTAGTGACCTTTGGCCTACTTCACTCCAGCTATCAAATTGATCATCTCACTCTCCACATGATAATAAATATAAAATGTCAGAATTGGAAGGAAACTAAAAATCATCTACTTCAACCCTTCCAGGAGAAAATAGGCCCAAAGAGGGAAAGTGACTTGACTAAAGCTAAGCAGGTAAACAATCACTATAAACTCAGTTCTCCTTTCTCAAAAATCAGTGATTAGTAGAATGTGATTCTTACTTGGATGACTTCCACTATGGGAAAGTCATTTGATTTCCCCAGTTTCATTTCTAATCCCTGAGAAAATTAAAATTGCATTTCCCCACCCCCCCACACATTGCCCCCACCTTCCAGGGGCTTATGAGGCTTCTCTGAGCTAATTTCAAAATAAATAGAGTTATCTGGCCCCAAGAGGAGAGAAAGGAGGTGGGAAATGCTATGTGAGCATGAGAGTTGTTATGATCATGCTATTTTGCAACCACTTCCAGCTGGGGCAGGCCCGCTTCATGCTGACAGCACCACCTGGCTCCTGGCTTGCCTCTTCTTCAGGCTGTTTAGGAAGTGATTCCCAGAGTCCCTCAGGGTCTCTGTGGACCAATTATGCACTGTGTTCCTAGCAAGTCCGTCTGTGGATCTTAGTGGTCTTTCCTAAGTACTTTAGATAACCTAAGGGACCTTAGTAGCCTTCTGGTGGTGAGCTCCACTTCCAATCCTTCCTTTTCTGCCCATGATCACTGCTGATCATCCTTGATTTTCTATCCAGGTCAGGTAAGTCTTCCTACCTCCAATTATTTCCTCCAGCAACCTATGAATATCTGAAATTCTAGTGTTAGATATCTATTTTCTTTGGGTTAAGCAATAGCTTCTCCATAGTACTTGACTTTTAAAAGCCTAAGAGGGGTGACACATTCACTTGCTAATGCCTTTGTATTGCTGATTATATCGGTTTCACTCCTTTTTTGCTGGTGGAAAGGCATTGGTGCCTAGGGATATAGGTATAGAAGGCATGGGATGGCAAATGGAGAAAAACCAAAAACACACTTCTTGAAATTTTGCTGCATGACAGACCAGACTAGCATAAGCGATCATGAAATTATAGAATGTTAGAGGTATGAAATACTTTAAAATAATAAATATTAAGATATAGCATAGAATGTCAGAGCCAGAAGGGGCCTTATGGATATCAGAATCACAAAATTCCAGAGGAAGGAATGGTATCAAAGGCCATCTAGTCTAAGACATACATGGAAAAGAATTTTTTTCTACAACATAACCAAATCTTTGAATTTTGGAATAATTCTACTGGTTGGAAAACTTTTCCTTATATCAAGCCTAAATTTGCCTCTCTTCAATTTCCTCTCTTTGGTTCCTGGTTCTGCCTTCTAAAGAAAACCAGGGCAAGTGTAAGTTCTCTTCCAAATGGCAACACTTCAGCTGTTTGTGGACAGTCTCTTAGACTCATTAAGGCCCCTCTTTCCAGGTCAAATATCTATGCTTCTTTCAACTGAGCTCTGCATGGAATGGCTTCCTGGCCCGTCCAGGTGAGCTCCAGTTCCTAAAATGTGACACCTAAATCAGCTACTCGAATTCCCTCAAAGGAAATGGAAAGGACTTAGATGTATGCAGGTGTAAACTTCTCTAGAAGCAGATGTTGCTGAGAGCCTTGAATGTCACATGAGAATAAGAGAAAAGAATGCAGTTTGGTTGGGAACGTTGCATTCATGTCTCTAAAGTTGTGTGCATATCCACAAAGGTGCACCCATGCTTGTTAAAATTCATCCTGTTTGCTTTTATCTGTGACATTTGTAATCCAGGGAGAAAAGTGATTTGCAGAAGCAGTCTGAGGCTTCTCTGTTACATGGGCTAAAATCCAGACATTAATTGATCTCTTCTCTTGCGGCTTTCCTTAGATAGTGTCCAATGCCTCTATATTCAAATCTGGCTGGTCCTGGTTAGAAAACCCTTCAGAACATGCCCTTACAGACTACATGGATTACCTACAATATTAGAAAAGGGAAAACACTTTTTTTTTAGAATTGAAAGTGATGTATTCTTCTAATCCTTTTCCTCCCTCCCTGTTTCCCACTCCTTTCTTCCACACTAGCTTGTGTGGAAAGGAGCCCTGGAGAAACACAGAAAAGGTGGCAAATGTGAAACTGTGTCAAAGACATGGCATTGTTTAAAGTGAAGAAATTGTATGTGTTTTCTGATAAATTGGGCACAGAGCTAATTTACACCTTTTGAATAAATTTGGATATGCAGGATATGTGAATATGTGGTGTGAATGTGGTAGGTTTCTAGGGCATTCACACTGGTTCCCTCCCCTCTTCTGACAGCATGTTTACAACTGTGTGATGGTAGGCAAGTCATTTGACCTGTCTAAACCTCAATTCTGAGTAACAGTGATCCTTCCATTCCTTACTCAATTGGATTGTTGCAAGGATCAAATGAAATAATAGATACAGTAGAACAAAGACCTGTAGTTTTATCAGTGCAGAAACTCTCCTACTCTAAGTTACAACCACCTATAACTTAGCAGTTAAATCTTAGAGTTGTCTGAGATACAGAGAGGTCAAATAATTAGCCCATGGTTATCCAATTAATGTTCAAGGTGGGATTTCAAGTCAATATTTCCTGATTCCAAGTCAAGTATTCTATCCACTGTCATCACCTGCCTCTCTAACAGATTATAGGATCATTCATGTAGAACTAAAAGAGATCTTTTATCTCATTTATTCTAACCTTCCTTTATCCCCTTTTATAGATGAGAAACCAAAATCACAAACAGATTAAGTGACTCGCCTAAGGTCATGAAAGTATGAAATGGGGCCAGCATTTGGATTCAGCTCTTCTGACTTCAAAGCCATCACTCTTTCCTCTATACCACATACCTCCCAATGATATAAAGTGCTATAAAAGTGTGAGTCATTACCCTTATTACCCAGGTACAATCAGGCTTAAATGCACATCCAGGGTACTCTTAATGGAATCACAAGACAGTAGTATTTAAAGCTAGAAGGGACATTAGAGAATATCTCGTCCATCTTTTTGTTTTTTCAGAGGATGAGACCTAGGAAATTAAGATAACTTGCTCAAGGTCACACAAATAGCAAAGCCAATACTCTAACCCAGGTCCTTTGACCTCAAATCCTGTGCTCTTTCCAAACAATAAAAAGTCATGCTGGGTGGGTGTAATGGGAATTTGAAGATCTTCCTTGCCCCTTAATAATCTAAGGGAATTTGAATAACTTTCCTGTTTTGAAGATTATACCCCACCCCCTAATAGGCTAAATGTAATCACATGGAAACTATCGTGGGAGGACTTTGCTGAAGGGTGGAGCAGAGTCCACAGAAAGCTGGGAGCCAGAGCAGCTAGATGGTGAGAGAGAGAGGACACACCTGGGGAGACAGCTAGGTTCATGAGTGCTGGCTTTTGGGAAGGCTAAAGGATGTGGCTGTCAGCTGCATTGTGTTGTATTAACTTCTATGTTGCTATGATATATTCAGTTTCCTGGTGTTGGGATTTGGTTTTCTGATGTCTGAATAAATGTTTTTTTTTCTGTCTTCTATATGAAGAGTCTGTTCTATTTTGTGATTGAGAACTATGCCAGCATATTTACAGTCACCGTTGGTGCTGTGAATGTTGTGTTGGTGCTACAGTGGGGCGAATAAGAAAAATGTAGGAAAGACTCTCCTTTTGTTTTATTGATGCATGATGAGCTAAAGGGAAGGAGAATGAAAAACTGATATATAGAGTAATGGTATGTATATATGAGTCTCTTGAATTTTTCAGCTTCATTGAGGATGGGAGGGTTTAGGAGGAAATAGTCCCTTCTTGGTTGCCTCACTCAGCCATTGCCTTACTTCTTGAGTCTCTTATTTGGCACCTTTTAAAAGCCATGGTCCCAATTTGCTGAAGCTGAGGACAGCCCTACAAAGGATTAAAAGATGGAGCTCTGTGCTCAGAAGTAGAATGGAAGAGAAGGGAAATACTACTTTTTAATGGGTCTGGCAAACAGAGTGAAAATCCCATCTGCTTTGTAGGCAAAACCTACTCAATCCCCACCATGCCTCTGTTGAAGCTGAAGGCAACATCACTCACTTAATTTGCTTCTTATATGTGTCCCAATCCCATGCATCATGTCATCAGAAATTGCTACTACTCAGGAAATCTTGGGAAATGGGCAAAATGTTTCCTAGTATAGCTCCTAGGGAAAAGCTGAAATACCAAGTTAGGTGGCAATATGGATATTCTCAAAGTTGTTAAGTCCTTAACTACTGTTGTTTATTAAATGTTGTATTGAACATATCATGTTTTTAATATATTGAATATTATTATGTTTTGTTATACTATCACTGGGTTTTTCTGTTATCTCCCTTCTTGTTGTTTTGAACCTGGGCCTCCTTACATTACCCAGGTTGGAAGTGCAGTGACTCCTCAGGGCCTATTTCCAATGCTTATAGTCTCAAAAGCTATAAACCAGCTCTCTTTCCCACCTGAGTCAGTTCACCCCTCCATAAGAAACCTGGTACCCTGTACCTCTCCTTAAGTTCAATCCCCATGTTGATATCAGACAGTGTGTTCACCCTATAGGTTTTAGCTTTACTGCAGCTCAGAATTCTCAAGTTCTAGTAATATGCAAGTCCAGACTTCCCTAATAGCAAGAACTAAGGGTATGAGTTAGCACCACCACACCCAACTATTATCAATTACTTTTCAGTATGGATATAATTAAGGTAATGGTTGTACATATTAGAGCAACTTTCTGGAATACTGAGATTTCTGGATGGAATCGAGGCTTAGATCAAGGCATGAGTTTAGAATATAGAGTTATGAATTCATCTAAAAAGGCCAAATGAAAACCCTTTTTAGTTCTCTTCTCAAAAAGCAAAAACTTTTAAGAAAGTTTGTAAATATGGGAAATTTCAAAGCAATTCTGAGGAAGACATGCCAGAGAAGAGCAACTGTGTCTTCCTGGCCTACTTAAAGAAAGAGTGGAACAATGCAAAGAGATAGAGACTTAGAGCCCAGTGGATACTAGAATTTGAATACTTTGTTTGAATACTGGAACCAATGACTCAATTCAACACACATATTAAGTACCTACTATATTCAAGGTGCTGTTCTAGGTGCTGACAATAAAAAGACAAAATAAAAAAGAAGTTCCCCCAAAGCCAAGTTTATAATTGAATTTTGTTATTGCTGTAGAGAGTTCACATTTACTTTCTGAGCCTCAGTTTCTTTATCTATAAAGTATAGATAGGAAAAAGTGACAGAGGCAGAGGTAAGATGGTGGAGAAAAGGTAGCAACTTCCCTGTGTTCTTCCCAAAATGCCTCCAAATGCCTTTAAATGATGCCATAAAACAATTCCTGGAGCAGCAGAATGCAAAAAAGGAAGGGAAAAATAATTTTCCATTCAAAGACAACTTAGAAGGTTGGCAGGAAAGGTCTGTCACACCTGGGTGAGAGTTAGGCACAGTCCAACACAGTCATGCCAGCACAAACTGGGCTCAGCAAACCAAGGGCAGGCCTTGGGAGTCACTGAATCAGCAGTGGCAGGAGCTGCTTATGAAGCTCTGGTTTGAACAACTGATGAGAAAGAGATTGCAGGGGCCTTTTTGCTGAAGCTAGGGAAAGGACTCAATTGCTTTGCCCATACTCAGATGCAGGTCACAGTACTGGGTAGCAGTTCCAGGGTGAGGAGGAGCACTAGCACACCAGAGCTTGTAGCTAAAGTGGAGCATGGACCCTTGTCACAGTTGCAGAGCAGAAAAGAGTGTTTGTGGTTACTCATAGACCAGAGTACAGGCCAGGAGAGTAGTAAACACTTCTCTCCTTAGGTTGTACCATCTTGGAAGAATGGAAGACTTAAACATCCATGGAATTATCTCTGAAAATAGTAGTACAACACCTAAAGGTTATGACAGTTTGCCTTTCACCTGGAAAGCTGAGCCCCACTTTAACAAAGAGGTAAAAGTCAAGAAATAGACTGGAAAACAATGAGCAAACAACAGAAAAAATTCTGATCATAGAAAATTACTATGGTGACAAAGAAGATCAAAATGTACACCCAGAAGAAGATAACAAAGTCAAAGTTCCTATATCCAAAGTCTCCAAGAAAAATATAAATTGTTCTTAGATCATGGAAGCATTCAAAAAGAATTTTGAAAACGAAGTAAAAGAGGGAGAAGAAAAATTGGGAAGAGAGATGACAGTGGTGCAAGAAAATAATGAAAAACAAGTCAATAGCTTGGAAAATGAGACACACAAAATATAAAAGAAAATAACACCTTTAAATCATAATAAAAGAGGTATAAAAAGCCAATGAGGATTAGAATGCTTTGAAAAATAGAATTAGCCAAATGGAAAAGGAGGCATAAAAACTCACAGAAGAATATAATTTCTTAAAAATTAAAATTGAGGAAATGGAAGTTGATGGCTTTATAAGAAATCAAGAAATAATAAAACAAATCAAAATTATGAAAAAATAGAAGAGAATGTGAAGTATCTCATTGGAAAAATAACTGACCTGTAAAGTAGATCAAGGAGAGAAAATTGAAAAATTATTGGATTATCCGAAGGCCATGATCCAAAAAAGAATCTAAACATCATCTTTCTAGAAATTATCAAGGAAAACTGCCTTGGTATACTAGAACCAGGGGGTAAAATAAAAATCCATCAATCACTTCTTGAAAGAGATCCCAAAATGAAAAGTCCCAGAGGAATATTGTAGCCAAATTCCAGAGCTCCCAGATCAAGGAGAGAATGCTGCAAGTGTCTACAAAGAAAGAATTCAAGTACTTTGGAAAAACAATCAGGACAACACATGATTTAGCTGCTTCTATGTTAAACGGTTGAAGGACTTAGATTATGATATTCTGGAGGGCAAAGGAGCTACTATTACAACCAAGAATCACCTACCCAGCAAAACTGAATACAATCATTCAGGGAAAAACTGGATATTCATTTAAGTAGAGGATTTTCAAGCATTCGTGATGAAAATACCAGAGCTAAATAGAAAAACTGACTTTCAAATACAAAAATCAAGCATGAAAATGTAAAGGGAAAAGGGAAATTATAAGTGACAAAATAAGGCTAAACTTTTTTACATTACTACATAGAAAGATGATAATTGTAATTCATGAAAACAGTCTTATTATTAGGGCAGTTAGAAGGAGTGTACATCAACAGAGGGCACAGTAGTGAGCTGAATATAAAGGGGATTGTATCTTAAAAAAATAAAATTAAAGGGTCAGAAAGAGGAATGCACTGGAAGAAAGGGAAAGGGAGAGGTAGAATGGAGTAAATTTTCTCACATAAAAGGCAAGAAAAAGCTTTTACAATGGAGGAGAAGAGGTGGGAGGTAAGGTAGAGTGAATGAACCTTGCTTTCATCAGAAATTGGCTAAAAAAGAGGGAATAACATACACACTCAATTGGGTATAAAGACCTATCTTAATTTAAAGGACAGAGGGGGGATAAGAGAAGTCAGGGTGAAATCCGAAGTTTTACAATTAAATCTTTCAAATATATATAAATGATATTATTAATACTATTTTGCATGTAATTAGGAGATAAGATGTGCAGGCATTGGGACACAGAGAGTCACATTGCCCTAATAGAAAAGTCAAAGAGGGTATGGGAGAAGATATGGGAGAGAGCAGATTGGATGAGGGGATATCTTGTGGAACTGCTATTCTGGGGATGTAGGTAGGGGGAATATGGGGAAAAATTGTAACTCAAAATCTGGTGGAAATGAATGATGTCAACCAGAAGTTAATAAAGCATTTGGGAAAAAAACAGTCATGCTGTGAAAGACTAACTATATTTCCCTCCATTCTGTCCCACCTCCCATTTACACTCTTCTGTCCTTTGACACTGTCCCCCCTAAAAAGTGGGCTTCTGATTACCCCTACCCCCATTTGCCCTTCCTTGCATCATCTCCTTATCATCTTTCATCCTCATCTCTTATCCTCTTTCTCCCTGCTTTACTGTAATATAAGATAGTTTTCCATACCCAAAGGGGTATGTGTGATATTCCCTCCTCAAGTCAAATTTGATGAAAGGAAGGTGTACTTATTACTGCTCACTTCCCCTCTCTTTCTCTCCTTGGTAAATTTTTTCCTCTTTTTTTCCCTTTAAACAAATGCTTTATTAACTTCTATTTTACATCATTCATTTCCCTAGATTTTGAGTTACAATCATTTCCCCCCTGTTTTTCCCCTACCCACCCTCCCAGAATAGCAGTCTGTAGCGGCAAGCACCCCAATATCCCCAGGGTAGCTGCCAATATAGGTTCTTAGGTCTGCTTTTCAAAAGGAAAGCAACTCAAAATGGGTTAACAAGCTTACTTTAATCAAACAAACATACATTACCTAGTTCAGGGGAAAAAGGAGTTACAGACAGGCTTCCAAACTGTCCCAACATTACATACATCAATACCAAATCACAGTTACCAGAGAGGGAAGCATCAACATCTGGGTTTTCAAAGCCAGGGGGGCTCTCAACAACGGCTTCCCAGAGTCTCATCTGGGCAAATCACACAACACTTCTCAAAGTGAGCCCCAAAGCAAAGCCTCTCCTCAGGGCTTATATAGCCTTCTCTTGGCTCAGAGAATGTAACAACTTCCTTGACCCACTGCCCAATCACAAAGTATCAAGGTGTGGGCTTTCCTGAAAAACAAGCCTCCCAACACAGGCTCCAGGTGCACTTAAGCTAGGGGCAGGGAAGATCTTTAAATCTGCATTTCCATTACACAGTCCTGCAAGATATCGCTTCCTCCAATCTGCTCTCTCCCATACCGTCTCCCATACCCCCTTCGAATTTTCCATTAGAGGAAGGTGAATCTTTGTGTCCAAACGCCTGCACATCTTACCTCCCAATTACAAGCCAAAGAGTATTAAGAATAGTATTTATATGTATTTGAAACATTTAACCTTAAGACCTTGAATTTCAGATCCATTTCTTTCCTCCCTTGTCACCCATTCCCTCTGGGGAGATAAGTAAGTCAGTATATGTTGTACATGTCTAGCTATGCAAAACATTACCATAGTAGATATATTGTACAAGGCTGCTTATAATTCCCTCCCACTCATCCCACCCCCCACCTGGTCCATTCCCTACATGATCCTGTCCCTCTTCTATACTGGGTACTTCCAACCTCCCCTCACCCCAAGGATGCCCTCACATCCATCATCCCTCCTCTCATCTCCCTTCCCCCTATTCTGCTGTAGGCTGAGATATCCCATTTAGTATGTATGACATTCTCTCCCTGAACCAAATTCAATGAGAATGTGGTTTTGCCTTTTTGCCTTCCTATTCTCCCCCTCCCTTGCAACCACTTCCCCTTGCTTCTTCTGCATGAGATAGTTTACCCTACCCAGTCTCTCCCCATCTTCTCTTGCCACTTTCCTCTCTCACCTCATAATTTCACCCCTTGAGTATCCTCCCTTCCCAACAAATTCAACCTATGCCCTCTATCCATATATAACTGTAACCATATATACACACATTCACATATGTATTCATATGACCACACACCCTTCTTCCATTATTCTCATACTGAGAAAGGTTTCCTCAGTCACAGTTATTGTTTTTCCATATAGGAATGTAAATAGTTCAACTTTGACAAGTTCCTTTTGATTTCTTTTCCCTGATTACCTTCTCAGGCATCTCTTCCTTCCTGTGTCTGGATGTAAAATTTTCTATTCAATTCTGGTTTTTTCCTCAAGAATGCTTGAAAGTCCTCTATTCCACTGAATGACCATATTTTCCCCTGAAACAAAATACTCAGTTTTCCTGGGTAGGTGACCCTTGGGTTCATTCCCAGTTCTTTTGCCCTCTGGAATATCATATTCCATGCCCTTCGATCCCTCAGTGTAGAAGCTGCCAAGTCCTGGGCTATTCTGATTGTGTTTCCACAATATTGAAATTGTTTCTTCCTGGCTGCTTGGAGTATCTTCTCCTTGATCTGGGGATTCTGGAACCTGGCTATAATATTCCTGGGAGTTTTCTTTTTGGGATCTTTTTTCAGGAGGTGATCAGTGGGTTCTTTCAACCTCTATTTTGCCCTCTGGATCTAAAACATCAGGGCAATTTTCCTTGAGAATTTCTTGAAGGGTGATTTCTAGGTTCTTTCTTTGATCATGGCTTTTGGATAGTCCAATAATTTTTACATTGTCTCTCCTGGATCTATTTTCCAGGTCAGTGGTTTTTCCCATGAGATATTTCACATTGCCTTCTAATCTTTCATTTGTTTGTATCTGCTTAACAGAATCTTGATTTCTCATAAAGTCATTAGCTTCCATTTGCTCCAGTCTAACTCTGAAGGAATGAATCTCCTCAGTGAACTTTTGAGATTCTTTTTCCATCTGGCAAATTCGACTTTTTTTTAATTAAACAAATGCTTTATTAACTTCTGGTTTACATAATTCATTTCCACCAGATTATGAGTTACATTTTTCCCCCATTTTTCCCTCCCCACCACCACAGAATAGCAGTCCCACTAGATATCCCCTCATCCAATCTGCTGTCTCCCATATCTTCTCCCATACCCCCTTAGACTTTGCCATTAGGGCCAGGTGAATCTCTGAGCCCCACTGCCTGGACATCTTATGAAACATTTAATTTTAAAACTTTGATTTTCAGATCCATTCCCTTCCTCCCTTATCACCCACTCCCTCTGAGAAGGTAAATAATTCAGTATGTGTTGTACATGTATAGCTATGCAAAACATTACCATAGTAGATATATTGTAAAAGACTGCTTATATTTCCCTCCCACCCATCTCACCTCCCACCTGGTCCATTCCCTACTTTGATCCTGTCCCTCTTTGATAGTGGGTACTTCCAACATCCCCTCCCCCCAGAATGCCCTCCCCTCCATCATCCCCCTTCTCATCCTCCTTTCCCCTACTCAGGAGAGTGGGTGAGGGTAAGATATTCCATTTAATATGTATATGATTCTCTCCTTGAGCCAACTTCAGTGAGAATATGCTTTTGCCTTTTTGCCTTCCTCTTCTTCCCCTCCCCTGTAACTACTTCCCCTTGCCTCTTCTACATGAGATACTTTACCCTACCCTGTCTCTCTCCATCTCCTCTTGCCACTTTCCTCTCTCACCTCTTGACTTCACCACTTAAGAATCATCCCTTCCTTGGGGAGGCTAGGTGGCGCAGCAAGCAGAGCACCGGCCCTGGAGCCAGAAGGACCAAAGCCCGGATCCGGCCCCAGACACCCAACACACAAGCAAAAACGAAGCCATGTAACCCTGGGCAAGTCACCCAACCCCAATTGCCCTCCAAAAAAAAATCATCCCTTCCCATCAAATTCAACCTGTGCCCTCTATCCATGTATACCTGTGAACATATGCCATGTATCCTTCTTCAATTATTTTCATAATGAGAAAGGTTTCATCAAACACAGTTATTGTTTTTCCATGTAGGACTGTAAATAGTCCAACTTTCATAAGTTCCTTTTAATTTTTTTTTCTTGATTACCTTCTCAAGCATCTCTTGCTTCTTGTGTCTGAATGTCAAATTTTCTATTCAACTCTGGTTTTTTCCTCAAGAATGCTTGCAAGTCCTCTATTCCACTGAATGACCATATTTTCCCCTGAAACAAGATACTCAGTTTTGCTGGGTAGGTGACCCCTGGCTTCAATCCCAGCTCTTTTGCCCTCTGGAATATCACATTCCATGCTCTTCGATCCTTCAGTGTAGAAGCTGCCAGGTCCTGGGCTATTCTAATTATGTTTCCACAATATTGAAATTGTTTCTTCCTGGCTGCTTGTAGTATTTTCTCCTTGATCTTGGAGTTCTGGAGCCTGGCTATCATATTCCTAGAAGTTTTCTTTTTGGGATCTTTTTCAGGAGGCGATCAGTGGATTCTTTCAACCTCCATTTCCCCCACTGGGTGTAAGACATCAGGGCATTTTTCCTTGAGAATTTCTTTAAGGATGATTTCTAGGTTCTTTCTTTGATCATGGCTTTCAGGTGGTCCAATAATTTTTAAATTATCTCTCCTGGATCTATTTTCCAGGTCAATGGTTTTTCCCATGAGATATTTCACATTGCCTTCTATTCTTTCATTTGTTTGCATCTGTTTAATGGTATCTTGATTTCTCATAAAGTCACTAGCTTCCATTTGCTCCAGTCTAACTCTGAAGGAATGAATCTCCTCAGTGAGCTTTTGAGATTCTTTTTCCATCTGGAAACTTCGACTTTTTAAGGCATTCTTCTCCTCGTTGCCTTTCTGAGCCTCTTTTGCCATTTGAGTTAGTCTATTTTTTAAGGTGTTATTTTCCTTGGTCAGGCAATTGACTGTCATTTCATACTTTTCCTACATCCTTCTTATTTCTCTTTCCAATTTTTCCTCCACTTCTCTTATTTGATTTTTAAAGTCCTTCTTAAGGTCCTCTATGGCCTGCAACCTGCTCATGTTTTCCCCTGGGGCTTTTGGAGCAGGACTTCTGACCTCACAGTCCTTTTCCCGCTCTATGCCCCCCAGATAGGAGTCTAGGGTTGCATTTTTCTGTTTCCTTTGCCTTGGCATGTTGCCACTTAACTACTTGACTTTTGGGCTTGTTGCCACACTATGGCTCTGCTGCCAGACTGGAATTTTTGCCCCGAACATGTGGGGGACAGCTTCCATTTCTGGAAGCTGGAAATCCACCCACAACCTCCACCCCAGATCACAATCCAGATCCAGGGAGGTTAAAGCAAGAGCGATTACCCCCCAAGACTGATCGCTGGATCTCCCTACAGTTCGCAGCCCAGGACCTGGAGCTGTCTCTGAAAACTACAAAATGGCGTGTCTCCTCAGTGGCTTCTAGCCCCCAGGGGAGGAAGCCGACGCATTCCCCTAATACTGGTCCCAAAGTCCATAGGGCACTAACCTCTCACTTTGTCCTAGGCATGTCTATGTTGATAATTCTGGAATTTCCACAACTGCTGGTGTTCTGGGGTCTCTCCAGCCAGCTGTTGGCCCTGCCACCCTGGGGCTAAAACCTCGGCTCACGCAGACCTGCGCTAGGCTCGGCTCCCTGCGCTCTGTGCTCTGCATGCTGCCCGTTCCCAGAGTGCTGTGCTGGTCCTTCCTGCAGGGTTGCTGGGCTGTCCACAGCGGGAGGTTAGCTTCTCTGTGTCATTCTGTGGGTGCTGGGGCTCCAGAAGTTGTTCAGAGTCCTCTTTTACATAGTTTGGAGGGAATCTGGGGGCAGAGTGTCTTGGATGAGCTGTTTCTACTCTGCCATCTTGGCTTCGCCTTTTTCCTCTTTTATATGAGACAATTTACCTCATTCTACCTCTCCCTTTTTCCTTCTCCAAGAATATTCCTCTATTACACCTTAATTTTATTTTAAAAATAGCATCCTTTCATATTCAACTTACCCTGTGCCCATATGTATGTATGTATGTACATGTATATATGTACGTTATATATATATGTGTGTGTGTGTGTGTGTGTGTGTGTGTGTGTGTGTGTGTGTGCGCATGCTTGCACATGTATATATTCCCTCCAACTATCCTAATATTGAGAAGGGTCTCATGAGTTACAAAAATAATCTTTCCATGTAGGAATATAAATAGTTCAGCTTTAACAAGTCACTTATAATTTCTCTTTCCTGTTTACCTTTTCATGTTTCTCTTTAGTCTTGTATTTGAAAATCAAGTTTTCTATGCAGGGGCGGCTAGGTGGTGCAGTCAGTAGAGTGTCGGCCCTGGAGTCAGAAGGACCTGAGTTCGGATCCGGCCTCAGACATTTAACACACACACAAACAAAAACCTAGCCGTGTGACCTTGGGCAAGTTACTTAACCCCAATTGCCCTCCAAAAAAAAAAAAAAAAAAAGCAAGTTTTCTATGCAGCTCCGGTCTTTTCATCAAGAATGCTTGGAAGTCCTTTATTTCATTGATTGCCCATTTTTTTCTCCTGATGGATTATACTCAGCTTTTCTGGGTTGGTGATTCTTGATTTTAATCCTAGATCCATTGCCTTCTGGAAAATCATATCCCAACCCTCAGATACTTTAATATAGAGAAGGTTCAATCTTGTGTTATCCTAATTGTGTTTCCACAATATTTGAATCATTTCTTTTTGGCTGCTTGCAATATTTTCACCTTTTCCTGAGAACTCTAGAATTTGGCTACAATATTCCTAGGAGTTTTCTTTTTGGGATTTTTTTCAGAAGGTGATCAGTGAATTCTTTCCATTTCTATTTTACCCTCTGGTTCTAGAATATTAGGGCAGGTTTTCTTGTTACTTTCTTGAAAGATGGCTAGGCTCTTTTTAAAATCATGGCCTTCAGGTAGTCCAAAATTTTTTAAATTCTCTCTCTTGGATCTATTTTCCATGTCAGTGGTTTCTCCAACAAGATATTTCACATTGTCTTCTATTTTTTTTCATTCTTTTGGTTTTGCTTTATAATTTCTTGATTTTTTATAGTCATTATCATATATTTGCTCCATTCTAATCCTGAAGGAATTATTTTCTTCAGTGAACTTTTAGACCTCCTTTTCCATTTGGCTAGGTCAGCTTTTTAAGGTGTTCTTCTCCTCATTGGCTTTTGGACCTTTTTGCCATTAGGTTAGTTTGTTTTTTTTTAAGGAGTTATTTTCTTCAGTATTTTTCTGTATCTCCTTTAGCAAGTTGTTGACTCGTTTTTCATGATTTTCTAGCATTACTCTCACTCTTTATTAAGATAGGATTCTGATTCCAGTGTATGTGTGTGTGGGGTGTACTGTAACCAAGCTTCAGAGGTTTTGTGCAGCTTCATTCAGAGATACTTCTAGGAACCTGTACATTTTCAGTTCTTCTAAGGTGGTATGATCGAAGGAGAGGTGTTTACTTCTTTCCTGGCCTGTGCTCTGGTCTGTGAGTGACCTCAAGCACTATTTTCTGCCTTGGAACTGTGAGGAGGAATCCCTCTCCACTTCCCCCACAAGATCAGCCATGCTAGCCCTCCTCCTCACCCCAAGATAGCCACCCAGGACTGTTACCCAGACTGAAACACAGGCAAAGCAGACAATCCTTCCTCAGTGACAGCAAAGACGTCCCTGCAATCCTCCTCTGATCCCCCATCATATATGGCCTGAGAGCTCTGGAATCAGATGCTACTACCTGCTCGGGCTAGACTCAGCTGTTCTCTTACTCAGTTCCCACAGACCTTTCCTACTGACCTTCCAAGTTGTCTTTGGCATTTGTGGGTTGAGAAGCCTGGATACTGCCACAGTTGCCTATGATTCAGTCCCCTGAGACCTGCTCCGGCCCTATCTGTGTTGGTGCAGCCCATGCTGGACTGTGCTTTTCTCTCATACTGGTGCAACAGACCTTTCCTGTTGACCATCCAGGTTGTATTGGGCTGGATATTTGTTTCACTCTGTCATTTTGTGGGCTCTGCTGCTCTAGAATTTGTTTAGAGTCATTTTTACAGGTATATGGAGGTATTTGAGGAGAATTCAGGCTAAAGAACCCACAAAGGGATAGAGAGAGAAGCAAATCTCCCACTGATGGCAGCCTGGCAGGTCAACACAAAGTGTCTATCACACCAGACTGGGGGTTTAGTGCAGTCCTGCATGAGCCGTGCCAAGCCTGGGCAGCCCGACCATGAAGCACAGACAAAGCAGAGACTGGCCTGAGCAGACTCCAGGAGACTGAATCACCAGCAGCTGTGGCAGTTTCCAGACTTCTCAACCCATAAACACCAAAGGGAAATAAAAAGTCAGTAGGGAACTCTGTTGGAACTGGGTGACAGAAGAGTGTAGTCCAGCCACTGCCCCTAGAGCAAGAGGTGCCAGAGGCATGGTGGCTGCAGCTGCTACCCCATCACTGCTGCCAGAGATCCTGGCCTGCAGATTGTAGGGGAGCCAAGCGACCATTCAGAGCATAATTATTCTTGATTTGACCTGCTTTGATCTGGATTGTAGTCTTGGATGGTGGTCCTGGGGTGTGTGGCCAGTGTGCCAGAATTTGTGGTGGCTGTAGGGAGGGCACCCTCCTCAGACCTATGATAACATTTGAGAAAACCCAGCAATTTGTGACATAGCTCTCTCCACCCTAGAAGCAGAGTTCTACTGTGGCAAGGAGCTCAAAAGTCAAATAACTGGCAGGCAAGATGAGCAAGCAGAGGAAGCACAATCAGACCTTAGAATCCTTTTTTTAGGAACAAAATGAATCAAAACATGGAACCAGAGGAAGTCAACAAAAGCTAAACTCCTACATCAAAAGCTTCTAAGAAAAATAACAATTGGTTAGAGGCCATGGAGGAGCTCAAGAAGGATTTTGAAAATCAAGTAAGAAAAGTAGAGGAAAAATTGGGAAGTGAAGTAACAATGATACAAGAAAATCATGAAAAGTGAGTCAACAGCCTGCTAAAGGAGACCCAAAAAATACTGAAGAAAATAATACCTTAAAAATAGGTTAACTCAAATGGCAAAAGAGGCCCAAAAAGCCAATGAGGAGAAGAATGCCTTAAAAAGCTGAATTGCTAAGATGGAAAAGGAATTTCAAAAACTCACTGAAGAGAATAATTCCTTCAACATTAGATTGGACCAAATGGAAGCTGATGACTTTATGAGAAATCAAGATATTATAAAACAGATCCAAACAAATGAAAAAATAGAAGGCAACATGAATATCTCATTGGAAAAACCCTGACCTGGAAAATAGATCCAGGAGAGACAATTTAAAAATTATTGGACTACCTGAAAACCATGACAAAAAAAAACTTAGAAATCATCCTTCAAGAAATTATTTAGCAAAATTGCCCTAATATTCTAGAACCAGAGGGCAAAATAGAAATTGAAATAATTCACTGATTGCCTCTTGAAAAAGATACCAAAAAGAAAACTCTTAGGAATATTATAGCCAGGTTCAGGGATTCCGAGATCAAGGATAAAATATTACAAGTAGCCAGGAAGAAACAATTTGAGTATTGTGGAAATACAATCAGTATAACAAAAGATCTAGCAGCTTTTACATGAAGGGATTGAAGAGGTTGGAATATGACATTCCAGAGGTCAAAGGAGCTAGGATTAAATCAAGAATCACCTACCAAGCAAAACTGATTATAATGCTTCAGGGGAAAATATAGCCAGTCATTCAACAAAATAGAGGACTTTCAAGGCTTCTTGATGAAAAAACCAGAGCTTAACAGAAAATTTGACTTTCAAATACAAGAAGCAAGAGAATCATGAGAAGGTAAACAGGAAAAAGAAATCATAAGGAATTTATTGAAGTAGAACTATTTACATTCATACATGGAAAATGATAATTGTAACTCATGAGACTTTTCTCAGTATGAGGATAGTTGAGCAGAATATATATATATATATATATATATATATATATATATATATATATATATATATATATGTATATATATGTGTGTGTGTGTGTATGTCTATATGTATATGTATTCATACATATATGTTTATGTAGGAGGGTATATGTGTATATATATACATATGTGACTGTGTGCATATATGTGTACATGTATACATAGACAGAGGGCACAGGATCAGTTGAATAGGAAGGGATGATATCTAAAAAATAAAATTAAGGGGTGAGAGAGAAATATAATGAGAGAAAGAGATAGGAAGAAATAAACTAGGGTAAATTATCTCATATAAAAGAGGCAAGAGAAAACTGTTGTAATGGAGGGGAAGAACAGGAAGGTGAAAGGGAATGGGTCAACCTTACTATCATTGAATTTGGCTTAAGGAGGTAATAACATATACATTCAATTGGATATCTTACCCTACATGAAAGTAGGGGGGAAGGGGATAAGAGAGGAGATGATAGAAGGGAGGGCACATTGGGGGAGAGGGTAGTTAGAAGCACACACTCTTGAAAATGGACAGGTTCAAAGTAGAAAATAGAATAAGTGGGGGGCAGAATAGGATGGAGGGAAATATAGTTAATTTTTCACAATATATCTCCAATGGAAATGTTTTGTGTAACTACACACATACAACCTATATTGAATTGCTTATCTTCCCAGTGGGAGTGGGTGAGGAGGGAAGAAGGGAAAGAATATGGAAATCAAAGTTTTAAAAATAATGTTTAAAATAATGTTTAAAAAAATTGCTTTTGGGGCAGCTAGGTGACACAGTGAATAGAGCACCGGCCTTGCAGTCAGGAGGACCTGAGTTCAAATTAGGCTTCAGACATTTAACACTTAACTATCCATGTGACCTTGGGCAAGTCACTTTTCCCCAACTGCCCTCCAAAAAGCAAAAAGAAAAAATGCTTTTTACATGCTACTTGGAAATAAGATGTACAGGCACTATGTTATAAGAGAGAAGAGATTGGTGGAAGGAGTATTGATGGGAGTAATGGAAAGACGGGGAGAAAATTTGTAACTCACAATCTTGTGGAAATGAATGTTGAAAACTAAAAATAAATAAAAATAATAAAAGACAAAAAAAGAAGAAAAAAATAAAAGGACCTATATGTACAAAAATATTTATAGCAGCTCTTTTCTCATGGCAAAGAATTAGAAATTGAGGGGATGTCCAACAACTGGGGAATAGCTGAACAAATTGTGTTATGTGATTGTGATGGAATAATATTGTGATATTAGAAATGATGAGCAGAATGCTCTCAGAAAAACCTGGAAAGACTTACATTAACTGATGCAAAGGGAACTATACTACGTACAAAGTAATAGCAAAATTGTAAGATGAGTGTCTGTGAAATGACTTAGTTTTTCTCGGCAATTTAATGGTCCAAGACAATTTTCTCAAGGAATTATGATGAAAAATGCCATCCATCCCCAGAGAAAGAACTGATGGTGTCTGAATACAAATCAAAGCACAATTTTTTGCTTTATTTTTCTTGAGGGTTTTTTTAGGTCTATATTTTCCTTTACAATGTAAGTAATATGGAAATAATGTTTTGTATGACTACACATGCAGATTTCTTGCCTTCTCAATGAGAGAGGGTAGGGAGGGAGGAAGGGAGAGAATATATTTTTTTTAATGTTAAAAACTTTTTACATGTAATTGGAAAAAACAAAAAGGTAATTACATTAAAAAAACAAAAAAATAAACAAAATTCAGATAGTAATATTTGCAGTACTTGTCTACTTTGCAGGATTGTTGTGAGCAGTAGGTAGGCCAGCATGCAGTTAAGATCCTACTATTTGTTACTTGTGGTGCTAAACACTTTGGACACAAAGAAAGGCAAAAGACATTTTCTGCTCTTAAGTCTAATGGGGGATACAATGTGCAAACCACTATGTATAAACAAGAAAGATACTCAATAAATGAGAGATAATCAATAGAATGAAGATACTAGTATTAGGAGTTATTAGCAAAGGCTTCCTGTAGTGTGGGATTTTAGCTGAAACTTGAAGGAAGGCAGGGGGCAGAGGAGAGGGAGAATTCCATGTATGGGGGACAACCAGAGAATATCCCTGGTGTGGGGAGATGAAGTGTCTTCTTAGAGAACAGCAAGGCAGCCAGTATCACTACATCACAGGGTATGTGGATGGGAGGAATGTATAAGAAGGTTTAAAAGATAAAAAGGGTCCAAGGTTGTGAAGCACTTTGAAGGCCAAACAATTTTACATTTGATACTTTAGTCATGCAAGGAAGCTATTGGAGTTTATGGAATAGATCATGATCAGTACTGTGACACAGTCACTACTGAACTTTATTTTTTTTATTTTTTGCTTTTTTTGGCAGGCTATTGGGGTTAAGTAACTTGCCCAAGGTCACACGGCAAAAAATATTTCTTTCTTTTTTTTTTTTTAAGCAATTGGGGTTAAGCAATTGAGTTAATTGCTCAAGGTTACATGGCTAGTCATTATTTATGTGTGGGTGCTCATTTTCTGAGGCCGGATTCGATCCTGGGTCATCCCAACTCAGAGGCCAGCACTCTTATTCACTGTGCCACCTAGCTGCCCCCACTACTGAACTTTAGAAAAATAATTTGACAGTTAAGTAGAGGATGAACTGGAAAATTAATTTGTCAACCTTAAAGCATTATAAAAAAAGTAACAAGTACTATTACTGTGACCTTGGACAAGTCAATTAATCTCATGGGGCCTCAGTTTCCTCAGCTGTCAAATGAATGTGTTGTACTAAATAAACACTAAGTTAATATCTAGTTAAGAAAAACTTAATGATATGATCAATCAGCAACCATTTATTAAGAATCTATCATGTGCCAAGAATTTTTCAGGGCATTGGTCCTATGACAGAGAATGTCATACCTATAAGGATCTTAAAACACATAATGTTAGGATCTTAGCACATAAATTGTTAACAAAACACAATATAAAATGATAGCCTAAAGTTTCTTAGAACATAGAAGGTCAGCTAGAAGTCCCTTAGATATAATAGAATGTTGGAAGAGGAGGGATAAAAAAGAGGTGGGAGGGAAGGAGGAGGAAATTGAAACTTGTATTTAAGATTTGCAAAGCATTTTACATACATTATTTTATTTCATGCTTAAGGGTCACCTAGCCCAACTCTCATATTCAGAGAGGTAAAGTAATTTTTCAAAGCTCATGCAGGACTCATATGCCCTAACTTCCAGCCTAGGATAGTTGTTGCTGTGTTTTCCACTAGCCCATTCATGCTGTCTCTCAGAGGCTTAATTCCTGCTGTTTAGCAACAAAATTTGTCAGGATAGACTCAAGTAATTTTTATTTTTTTGCTTTTATTGTTTCCCCTTATTGACTTCTCAATTGCTCCTTGATCTTCAGATTCTTTCCGAGCTTATCATAAAAGCTTCCTCCTGCAAGAGGAATTTCCTTGTTTTCTTAAATGCTGTCTCCCCTCCCCCCACCAAAAAAAAAGCAAACTTGTATCTATTTTGTATATTTTTATATTCAGCAATGTATTGGTTTAACAATAGGCTTTCTAAGAGCGAGGAGAAGAAGAAAAATGTTTGCAGAATAACCTTTTTATATTTAATCTGCATTATTAACATTTACTCCATCTCTTTCCTAAGTCTGGATAATTAACAAAACAATATATCGAGCCCTAACTTGCAGCATTTACCAGTTTCTGAGGTGCAAATGCTCCCATGGAAAATTTTACAATCAGCCTTCTGACATCAAATGTTTATCTTCCTAAGTTGCCCTTGGAAAATGACTCACTTTTTCTTCCTGAAAGCAGAGACTAGACTAATTAGTCAGGGGTATAATTCAGGGTAAAAATAATATCAGTAATAGTTTCCATTTCTATAGTTCTTTACAATTTACAAAGTGCTTTCCTCATGATATCTCTTTTAGTTAAGGATCATGATGACCAATGATAGTCACAATGCAACATTTATTATACTGAATAGTTTGTATGGCACTTGACACTAAACAGGTATGCAGATAAGCAGATAAATGCACGTAAATATGATATGTAATACTGCAAAATTCAAGTCTTGGAAGAATCTCAATCTTTCTTTAAAGTTCACTTCAGTCACTATCTTCTTCATAAAGCCTTACCAGAGCCTCCGAACTGCTAGTTCCTTCCTTCTCAAACTATGTTGTACTTATTTGTATTTATTCACTTTATATTTATGCTGTATACATATACATTTTAATATTCACAGTCAATTCTCAACTTTCACAGACATAACATTCCTAGAAAACAGCACAAAAGTAAAAAAATGAGAATGTTGATACATTGAACCTTTGGAAAATAGGGGGTTAGATTCCTGTAATTTTTTGTTAGAGAGTGCTGAAAATACACTTTTTTGCATGTAATTCTTCATAGCAAAGCATTAATTCTGATATATAGATATACTTTCCCTAACACAATAACCATGAAATAACCCATAAAATTCAATACACAAAATAAAATTGGTAACATGTAAAACATTTTTTCCTCACTGGTAATTCCCTAGAATTCTGTGACCTTTTGTGCTAACATCTCAAAAAAATTGATTTCAGACAATATTCACTTTTCATAATACAAGAAAACTACAGTACTATAAATACTATACAGCAAATAAAATTCTTAAAACTAAAACATTTTCTAACCTGAATCTTAACTTCTACCGTGTCAGATGATGGTGTAAGGGCATTGTACTGTATACTATACTGCTGTAAACTTCTGTACCTTGGCTGCCCTCTGAAAGTCAAGGGAGAGGCTGCTGGGACTTTAGTTACTGCTGGCAGATGACTTCGAGATTGGCAAGGTCTTGACATCACCTTTTATACTTTGTCTTTCACAGCTGGTTGATGGCTTGGAGATCGTGAAGGACACACCAGCTTGACAGAGGTTGCAAACATTCTGAAAGGAAGTTTATCTAACACCTTTATTTTCTTACTAAGTCACATCACAGACTTGGCATGCTTGGGTTTAGAGTCCAAATGACTGCACTATACTTTGGGGGCACAATTATAATACAAAAGTTGAGTTTTAAAGGAAAATAATGGAAATATGCATTGAGTGCACAGGGGGCTTTTTATAACTGGGGTGAACAAGATCAGTGAAGTGCCTACTAGGATGCCAGTGGCTCCACAAACTCATGCACATCACACTTCTTTTTTCTCTCTAATCCACATAGTCACCAATATATGTAATTGTCAATGGGAAAGTGAAAATGAGGTTACTAATAAGATTACATGAATGTTTGAAATCATGGAAATCAGAAAATGATGACGATTAACTGTAATTTTTCTATCAGGCATTAAAAGGTAAATTCTTTGGCAATAGGGATTGTTTCATTCTTTGTGCTTGCATTCCTAGTAACCAACATGGCTCCTGGCATATAGTAGACATTTAATAAATATTTGTTGATTTACTAATTGATAGAAAGCACAGTAGATAATTATAAAATAAAATACCTTGAAGGACAGAGTAAAGGCTCATTATTAACTAAGGGGATCATATAAGGCTTCCAGGAGGAGATGACATTTTTAGTTAGGTATTAAATATTATTTTACCCATTGAATAAGTCAAAAAAAATTCAGAAAGGTGAATGACTTTCCCATGATCACACAGCTTATGGAAGTCAGAGCTGATATTACTGACTGAGTCCATGCCTTCTTCCATTACCCAAGCATGCAAAGGAGAAATGGGGAGATAAGGTCAGGTTATCAGGTTAGAGTCAGAAATACAAAGAAAGGCAGCACGTCACTGGATGTAGAGGGGAAGGTTCTGAGCATGAATTCTAGCCCTACTCCTTGTAATTATAGGCATGTCAACCTTCTCTTAGCCTAAATTTTTTTTTCATCTGTGAAAGGAGAAGATGAGAAATAGATAATGTAAACATCACTTGCAGCTCCAGACTCAACAGTCAAGATATTGAAGGAAAGCAGACAAAGCAAACAGAAAATGAGTTCAGAAACATCAGTGAGTCAAGTCACTTTGGCTGAACCAAGAACACTGTGTCTGGAATGTGGTCTGGTCTTCTCCTCCACCTGGTGCTTGTCAGAAAGAGAAATCTGGTTATAAATCCAGGTGTTAACCTAAAGGATCAGATGGGCTCCTCCTTTAGCAATATATCAAACCTGGAAGGGACTCCAGAGATGACTTAACCCTTTATCTTGAAGACAAAAAAAACTTTCAGAAGTATTTTGAGAGTCTCGATCACTTGTTTTGATTTAGAAATAGATTTTCTAAATAGGAAAATCTAGAAGATTTGAGTTCTAACCTTGACCCTCAGTAACTAGTGGCCTCTGGCAAATCACTTTTCCTTTCTGGGCTTTAGTTCCATCATCTTTAAAAATGGGGATAACAATCCCAAAATTGTGAGAAAAACACTTTGTAAGGAATAATTATCAAATAAATGTTGAGAAGATGATTATGCCTTTAGAGAGAGAGAATAATAGTGTGACTCTGACTTAATCACAAATTTGTACCATGGACACATTTGCCAAAGGCCAACAGCAGAATCCATGGAATCTAGCTTATTTGCAAGCTTAATGCATTTAAGTGCTTCTGCCATTGCCTCAGATGTGGGTTATCAATGCCAACAGGTCCTACAGATGGATCTTTCCTTTGCTGAAATATCATTAGCATCACTTTCAGAAGTGAAGTAGGTTGGAATTTAGGAGCATCTAGCATAGGCAAGAGTATCATGGACACTACTTGTGGAGTATGGCTGAAATGAATGGTGGATGACATTGGTACAGTCTCCCTGCCCTAAAGATCTTATGGACCTTGATTCCTGACACCGTTTTGGACATGTGGGGGTGTTATGGAGAATGGTAGAGAGAAGCTCTTATCACTACTCAGAGATGAACCTTGGAAGACTATGAGAATACTAGTGACTAAGTACTTCCTTCTAAAAGCTGCAATGTCCTCACTCTTTAGAATATAGGTGTGCTATAGAATATAGAATGCTAAATCCAGAAGGAAATTTAGAGTATAGGATATTAGAGTAGGAAGATACCTCAAAATAGAGAATTTTAGAGCTATCAGTAAAGAACCTTAGACTATTAGATGCTAGAATTTGCAATGGTAGTATAATTTTTACAAGATTATTATATGAGACATTTAAGGCAATATAATTCAACCCCTTTATTTTACAGGGGAAGAATGGGAAGTTATTAGGTCAAGATCTAGTAAATGACATAAATGGAACAAGAACCCAGGATTCCTGTCTCCCAATGAAGCTCTGTTAAGTCCATCATAGCATAAATGTATGAAATTTCACAGAAGGTTCTATCTTCTCTTTGCCTTCTTCTGTCAGCTGCCTCATTCTCTCTGTTTGGTACCTATATTCAAGGTCAGAAACCCTCTCTTGAGAACAGCCTGTGAATTCTAAAGATCATAACATAAGTATTAACTTCTGTTTAGAGTCAGAATTGATGTAAGGTAAATTGTGGGCCTTGATTATCATTGGGCAGGGTTTCAAACTTGACTTCTCTCATACCTACCCTACTATTTTAAGATGAAATAGCATAAGGAAAGATATGTATGTTGGTACTAACTCTGTGACTTATTAAATCCTAGGCAAGTCCTTTCTCTTCTCTATGCCTCCATTTCGAAAGTAATGGACAACATATAGATAAACTCTTGGACCTACTTCCTTTTTTTAACAAGTTAGGCAGTTTATTACTCACAGATACATCAATGCACCCCTTAGTTCCACTTCAGAGAGTCAGGAACACTGGGTTTTTATCATTATTATTGCTTAGTAGAGTCATGGGGACCAAATGTGTTTTTTTTTTATTTTTAACAAATGCTTTATTAACTTCTAGTTTACATCATTCATTTCCACCAAATTTTGACTTAAAATTTTTCCATATTTTTCCCCTACCCACCACCCCAGAATAGCAGTCCCACAAGATATCCCCTCATCCAATCTGCTCTCTCCCATATCTTCTCCCATACCCCCTTCGACTTTACCATTAGGGCAAGGAAAATCTCTGTGCCCCAATGCCTGCACATCTTATCTCCCAATTACATGCAAAACAGTATTAATAATAGGATTTATTTATATTTGAAACATTTAATTTTAAAACTTCGAATTTCAGATCCATTCCCTTCCTCTCTTGTCACCCACTCCCTCTGGGAAGATAAGCAATTCAGTATGTGTTGTACATATATAGCTATGTAAAACATTATCATAGTAGATATATTGTAAAAGACTGCTTATATTTCCCTCCCACCCATCCCACCCCCCACTTGGTCCATTCCCTGCTTTGATCCTGTCCCTCTTCTATAGTGGGTACTTCCAACCTCCCCTCCCCCCAGAATGCCCTCCCTTCCATCATCCCCCCTCTCATCCCCCTTCCCCCTACTCTCCTGCAGGGTGAGATATCCCATTTAGTATGTATGTCATTCTCTCCCTGAGCCAAATTAAATGAGAATATGGTTTTGCCTTTTTGCCTTCCTGTTCTTCCCCTCCCCTGCAACCACTTCCCCTTGCTTCTTCTACATGACATAGCCTACCCTGTCTCTCCTCATCTCCTCTTGCCACTTTCCTCTCTCACCTCATAACTTCACCCCTTAAGTATCATCCCTTCCCAACAAATTTAACCTATGCCCTCTATCCATGTATACCTGTAAACATATATACACACATTCACATATGTATTCATATGCCCATATACCCTTCTTCAATTATTTTCATACTGAGAAAGGTTTCATCAGTCACACTTATTGTTTTTCCATGTAGGAATGTAAATAGTTCAACTTGGATAAGTTCCTTTTGATTTCTTTTCCATGTTTACCTTCTCAAACATCTCTTGCTTTTTGTGTCTGAATGTCAAATTTTCTATTCAATTCTGGTTTTTTCCTCAAGAATGTTTGAAAGTCCTCTATTCCACTGAATGACCATATTTTCCCTGAAACAAAATACTCAGTTTTGCTGGGTAGGTGATTCTTGGTTTTAATCCCAGGTCTTTGGCCCTGCAGAATATCATATTCCATGGCCTTCAATCCCTCAGTGTAGAAGCTGCCAGGTCCTGCGCTATTCTGATTGTGTTTCCACAATATTGAAATTGTTTCTTCCTGGCTGCTTGTAGTATTTTCTCCTTGATCTGGGAATTTTGGAACCTGGCTATAATATTCCTAGGAGTTTTCTTTTTGGCATCTTTTCTGGAAGGTGATCTCTGGATTCTTTCAACCTCTATTTCTCCCTCTGCGTCTAAAACATCAGGGCAATTTTTCTTGGGAATTTCTTGAAGGATGATTTCTAGATTCTTTCTTTGATCATGGCTTTCAGGCAGTCCAATAATTTTTAAATTATCTCTCCTGGATCTATTTTCCGGGTCAGTGGTTTCTCCCATGAGATATTTCACATTGCCTTCTATTCTTTCATTTGTTTGGATCTGTTTAACAGCATCTTGATTTCTCATAAAGTCACTAGCTTCCATTTGCTCCATTCCAACTCTGAAAGAAGGAATCTCCTCAGTGAGCTTTTGAGATTATTTTTCCATATGACAAATTCAGCTTTTTAAGGCATTCTTCTCCTCATTGCCCTTTTGAGTCTCCTTTGCCATTTGAGTTAGTTTATCTTTTAAGGTGTTATTTTCCTCAGTCAGGCTGTTGACTCTCATTTCATACTTTTCCTGAATCCTTCTAATTTGTCTTCCCAATTTTCCCTCCATTTTTCTTATTTGGTTTTTAAAATCCTTCTTAAGGTCCTCTATGGCCTGTAACCAGCTTATATTTTCACTTGGGGCTTTTGGTGCAGGATTTCTGACCTCCCAGTCCTCCTCCTGTTCCATGCTTAGATCCTCTTTGTCCCCAAAATAGGAGCCTAATGTTGCATTTTTCTGTTTATTTTTTTTCCTTTGCCTAGGCATGTTGCCACTTAATTACTTGACTTTTGGGCTTGTTGCCACAGTAGGACTCTGCCACCAGACAGGGGAGCTTCCATCCCAAACGTTGGGGTCTTCACAACTTCCATAGGTAATAGTTGGGTGGCCTCTGTGAAGCCTCCACATGCTCTGGCAAACTGGATATCCATCCCAAGACCTCCACCCTCAACTGCAATCCAGATCCAAGGAGGTTAAAGCAAGAGCAATAACCTCCCAAGACTAATTGCTGGATCTCCCTACAGTCCATAGGCCAGGAGCTGAAGCTGCAACTGATGCTGCAAAATGGCGTCTGTGCTGTGTCTCCTCAGCTGCTTCTCTCCCCCAGGGGAAGAAGCCTGATGCACTCCCAAATACTGGTCCCAAAGTCCATAGGGCACTAACCTCTCACTTTGTCCTAGGCATATCTGTGTTGATAATTCTGGAATCACCACAACTGCTGGTGTTCTGGGGTCCTTCCAGTTGGTTGTTGGCCTGGCTGCCCTGGGGCTAAAACCATGGCTCATACGGACCTGGGCTTGGCTCCCAGAGGGCTGTGCTGTCGACTCCCAGAGTGCTATGCTGTCTGCTCCCAGAGTGCTTTGCTGGCTGCTCCCCGCAGGGCTGCTGAGCTGTTGTCAGTGGGAGGTTAGCTTTTCTGTGTTGTTCTGTGGGTGCTGGAGCTCCAGAAGTTGTTCAGAGTCCCCTTTTACATGATTTTGAAGTGGTATGGGAGAGAGCACCTTGGAAGTGCTGTTTCTATTCTGCCATTTTGGCTCCACCCACCTTGGACCTACTTCTATGCAAAGAAAAACAGGTCATTTCTCCAAGTGGGGGACTTTGGAATTTGCAAATTAAGTTAATGATTTAGCAAAAAGTTAATGAATCATCTTCAACTGAGTTTGCCAGGAATATTTCTTACCTGTGGTACAAAAACCACTGGTCTTTAAATCAAAAGATCTATGTTCTTTTCAAAACTTTGACACCCAGTGGCTATTTGCTCCATTTTCTCAGCTTGGATCATGGCACTAGGAGGTATAAGAGACCTTGTTGTTACTGTTACTCTTCAATCATTTCAGTCATGACCATCTCCTCATGATTCTATTTGGAATATTCTTGGCAAAGAAACTGGAGTAGTTTGCTATTTCCTTCTCCAGTGAATTAAGGCAAACAGAAGTTAAGTGACTTGCTCAGGGTCACAGGATTAATAAGTGCCAGAGGTCAAATTCAAACTCAGGTCTTCCTGTCTCCAGGCCTAGCATTCTATCCACAGCACCACCTAGCTACCCATAAGGGACCTTAGATATCATCTCTTATAGTGGTTCTCAAACTTTTTGGTTTCACATTTTTAAATTCACATCATTAAACAAAATTCAAAATCCTCTTCCCAAACAGTTTTCATTGATATGGGTCACATTTATCAATATTTATCATATAAGTAATTAAAATCAATAATTTAAAATATTTATTAATTTTAAAATAAGACTAATAAATGTCTTTCCACATTAATATAAATCATATATATTTTCCAGAATAAAAAAAGGGTTAGAAGAATCATTTTTCACATAATTTTGCAAATCTCTTCAATGTCTGATTAGTAAAAGACAGTTGGATTCTCAAATATGCTTTATACATTCAATGTTATAATACATTATTTTGGTTGAAGTCTATGAATCTAGTCTCACGTATACTGTAGATATCTAGTTAGAAAAAGAAAATCACTTTAATAAGTAAATAATATTTTGTATTATTATGATAATAGTTTTGACCTTTTTTTTCTGTCAAAAAAAGGTCAAAAAAATTTTCTGAAAGGTCTCAGAGGCCCTGAGTGGTCCATAGACCACACTTTGAGAACCAATCTATCCTCCTCATTTTACAAGCAAAGAAACTGAGATTGACCTAGAGAAGCTGAGATGCGTCCATGATCATCTAGGTGGTACAAAATGGACCATGGATTTTAACCACAGTCTTCTACTTCTAAATCCAATCTTTATTCCACTACACCATGCTTTTCCCTCAAGTGAAATTCAGGCAATCATCACTCTAGACAGGCAGTGTTATGGGGATAGTCAGTTTCATAAGCAGGTTCAAGGCTTGCTTCTGACACAGAATATTAGGGTCAGCCTTGGCAAGTAATTCAACCTCTTCTTCATAAGTAATATGTTAAGGATGATCACTGAGGTCACTTATAGATACAAATCCCAAGATTCTATAAGAGAGATGAATTTACTTTTCCTAGATAAATTAGCTACTGAGTCTCAAGGTTTGACTTAGACCTGAGATCTATTTCCAAGACCAGTGGTTTTTCTACCACATTGAGCTATCTTCCTGACAAGCTCATTTAACATTGACTCATTAACTTCTCATTAACTGGTTCTCCCACTTGGAGAAGTGGCCTGGTGGTCATTGACACACACATAGATCATTATTATTGCACTCTAAGACTCTAGAAAGTCCATGCCTTTCACTTTATAGAGAAGTAAACTGAAGACCATTGAGCAGAAGGGAATTACCAAAGATTTAGTCAGTGAAAGATCAGAGCAGAATTAGAGGGTTGGGGGTATTCCATACTATTGAATGATGGCATCTAAGCTAACTCATTGCATGGCTTGTTACCTTCTTCTTGATGTTTGAGAATCCAAAACAAATTCTTAGACACTGACTTCTACTATTCAGGGGATTTTTAAACATTTTCAGATTATTATATTTAATAATAATAAAAATAATAATTCACTATAATTTTCACTTTCCCCAGTACCTTAGAATAGACAATGAAAACATGAAAGGGAGTGTTGTCCCAAGAAATTCTCTGATACCATAAGCAGAAGAGTAGTTGCTGATTTCCATTGGTGGTAGGAGTTTATTCACTGCAAATTCCCTAAACCAATGAAATCACAGGTCCAGTTAAAAAAAAAATCAGTCTTGCTTTCCTCACAGGATCGTTGTATTGTTAAAATGAGAAAATGGAAGGAAAATGCTTTTCTATTAGGTTGAAAGTCCTATACATATCTTCACTTTCTCTCCCCAAAGATTCACTGTTTAATGACCTATGATGCATAGTTATACTTTTTTCAAGTCCCAAAGTACTACATCCCACGTGAAAACATCTCATAAAATAGTGGCTTTTTTGATGGACATTGGAAGATTTTCCCTATTCCAAACACCCATATCTTGTCTGAATATTTTGCTTTAGACTCTTCTTGAAGGTTTTGATCTAACATTATTTTTCTTTTGATTTTTAGGGTAGGAAAAAAGAAAACTAGAACACTTTTCAATTATTCATCAGGGTAGTTCTGGAAGAATTTCAAAGTTGATTTTGGGGAATCTTATGGACTCTCCTCGTTCTGGTCAAAGACCCAACCATCCCTGACCCCCAGAGGATGCTTTGGTCAAAGTTTATGAAACAAAATCAGATGAACCTGAGAGCCTCAGAACTTTCTGACCCTCATCTTTTTTTCCATGCTGGACAACTCTATCTACAACCACAATTCATTAAGCATTTATTAGGTGTCTACTGTGCACAAAGTACTGTGTTATATGCTAGGGAAGATAAAAAGTTTACTTAAGAAAAAAAACCTTGACCTTGTAGTCTAGTAGGGTGGGAATTAAGGTGGCAGGGTTACAAAGATTACTGTAATATGCAATATTATATAATAAGTCCATTAGTGAATTATAAAGTACTATCTCATGTCTTAAGAGAAAGAACATTATTGTCCAGGGGATTGATGAAGCCTTTGTGGAGGAGGTAACATGTCAGCTAAACTTTAAAGGATAAGTGTAGAATTCATCAAGTCAAAAAGGAGAGATGTTATTTCAGCTATTGGGAATGGTTTGAACAAAAGCAATGAACTGGGAGCGTTTGTGGCATGTTCATGGAGCAGAAAATAGAGTGAATAAGGGGAATTTTGTGAGATTAGTTTGGAAATATAGGTATGGAGAGCCTTGAATGACAGGTAAAAGAACTTGAACTTTCATTAGTAAGTCACTGAACATCTTTCATCAGAGAACTGTCATGATGTTCCTAATTTCTCTAAGTGATCCATTAGGTATTCATCAGCTGTCATATTGAAATAATTCTGAAAATTCTTTTTTTTTTTTTTTGCTTTTTGGAGGGCAATCGGGGTTAAGTGACTTGCCCAAGGTCACACAGCTAATTTTTGTGTTAAGTGTCTGAGGCCAGATTTGAACTCAGGTCCTCCTGACTCCATGGCCAGTGCTCTATTCACTGTGCCACCTAGCCACCCCACTGAATATTCTTGAATCTGTTTATATTTTCAGTCTGTAACACTTCAAAGGGCAAAAAGTTCTACTTGTTTACACTTCATTCTATAAAATGAGATGTTCTTTAGTTTCTAACGCTAATAACTTTAAATTTTAGGGGAAAAGGACAGGAAAAAGGTGGAGTCCTTGTTCTAATGTCCTAGACTTAGGTTTGCAAATCCATGTTCATGCTATCCATACCCCACAGGAGTTTCAAGAGTTGTATCAGTCAACAAGTATACATTGAATGTCTTGCTGTGTTTGACTATTTTTCCTCTTTTAAGACAATGCAAAAGAACAAGTATTTATTAAGCACCTGCTTATGCCAGGCGCTGTACTAAGCACTGGGGATACAAATACTAGCAGAAAGACATTCCTTGTTCTCAGGGAACTTAAGTTCTAATGGAGAAAGACCGCACACAAAAGGGAGCTATAGAAGAAGTCAGGATTAATGAATCTGAAGTGTAGGCAGAATGGAAAGAAAGGATGTCTTGCCTGGGTCCATCCCTAAAATAGAGTCCTCCAAAGGAACTCACATTCTGGAGATAGCCATGGTTTTCCAGAGTGAGTTTGGTGAATCTTTAGACTAAAAGAGTAACTATGTAAAAAGTTGGAAGGTGTACTTGAAGTCCTGTGGGACCCCACTCCTCTTCAATGCAGGTGTTGTCTCTAAAACAAGCCAACAGAGCATTATCCTACCTCTTTCTGAGTACTTATATCACTTCCTATTGAAAGATAATTGTTGGAAAATTTTTCATTATTTTGATAGCTGCCTCTCCATTGTTTCTACCTCTTTGGTCTGAGTAGTAACATTACTCTTCTCTCTCCTCTGCATAACGTTTTAGGTATTGTTGTCCTCTATCATCCATGTCTAGGTTTTCTTTTCTAGGTTTTCTTTTCAGAGTATAAATACCTTCACTTGTGTTGACAGTCATTCCTCAATGACACGATCACTCCTTCCTCTGGACATACTGGAGTTTGTCAATGTCTTTCCTAAAATATGGTGTCTTTAATTGAAGGCAATACTCTAGATGTGGGTTTTGATTTTTGTTTTTTGTTTTTTGTTTTTTTTTTTAGTTTGGTTTCTCATATCCACTCCCTGCTCTCTATTCCCAGGACCACTATTCTTTTTTTTTAGAGGGGGGGGAGCAGTCTGACTTAATTAGCCAAAGGTAGGCCTGGCACCTTAGTTGTTCCTGGGGGGTAGGTTCGCTTCTTCTTCACCACCATTGCCTTCTGGCTCAGAAAGATGGTGCTGGCCCGGCAGAGTGGCCATACGGAGATCTTTCCAGTATTTATTCTTGTGGATGATGTGCTGGATGCTTTTAAGTGTGGCCCCAGCATTTTTGTTGATTGTGGTCCTGACATAGGAGGTAGCAGGCTTCCTCTGATCTGCCCACCGTTTCAGCACCACCACCAAGCCCTTGCCATTGGCCGCCCAGCTCAATGCCCCTCATCTTCCAGTGGGTCAGCCCGTTGTAGCGGAACGAGTTTCGGGCCTTGAGGGTGTTGGGCTTGGTGCTGTGTGTCTGTTTGTTGCACTTGGTGAGGAAGCTGGAGCAGTTCTGGAGGACCATCCACTGCAGGTGGGCTGACATGGAGGGGGCTGCTCTCGAGGTGGCTCTTGGAGATGTAAATGCCATTATTCTAATACATATCCTCTTCAACATCCTCCTGGATGATGATAATAGCCCTCTGACAGATATTTTCACTTCCACCTGATGCCCCTTCAGATTCTTCTTTGACATTGCTGACAGATGCTTTTTGGATAAATGCAATCGTGTTATTTCTCTTCTCACAAAACTTCAATGGCTCCCTATGTCTTTTCAAATAAAGTTCAAATTCTTTACATGGCATTCAGAACCCTCCATAGCAGAGGTTCTCCAAAATTTTTGCTGATTGGACAATGTCAGAACTATGAATGGAGATGCTATTGTGTACACATGTAATTAAAACTTTAAGTACCATACTATTTATGGCACACCTGTGAGAAGCTTGTGGCACACCCTTTGCGAAACACAGCTCAACAGTTTGGTTCTAGGATATCTTTACAGCCTTAGCTCTAATTATGCCGCTCCATGAATCATGCTTTAGGCATATTCGACTACTATCTTTCCCCAAACATGCCCAAGTACTTCCAACTCTGTCTTTCCTCACCTTTGCTTACCCTGTTCTCTATGCCTAAAATATGCTTACTAGAATGTCTTTTTTTCCTTTTAAATACCTACTTCTCTTTTAAATCACAGCTTGATTGCCACCCCTTTCATGCAGCCTTCCTTCATCTCCATTGCTGGTACTGCTCTTGCTCCTCAGATTTCATATAGCACACTAGCAGGGGAGTTGGGGCAGGGAAGAACCTCTCTAATATACCTTTAACAAAATTTTGTGAATTATAGCTGTCTGTCTCATCCCTCTATTAAGCCATAAAATGTATGAGGACTGGATGTGTGTCTCATCTAAACTTTGCATCTTTCCTATTGTACAGGATATATACAGTAGTTGTATAATAAATGTTTAATAAATTAAGACTATAGGGAAACTGATTTAGCTACAACTTTTCAGAGAATGTTCTTAGAATTTAGAGATCAGTTAGTCAAAATCCGCTTTTTTTTTAAACAAATACTTTATTAACTTCTGTTTTACATCATTCATTTCCGCCAGATTTTGAGTTACAATCATTTTCCCCCCATTATTCCCCTACCCAACCTCCCAGAATAGCAGTCCCACAAGATATCGCTTCCTCCAATCTGCTCTCCCATACCTTCTCCCATACCCCCATCGACTTTTCCATTAGAGGAAGATGAATCTTTGTGTCCCAATGCCTGCACATCTTATCTCCCAATTATAGGCAAAAGAGTATTAATACTAGTATTTATATATATATTTGAAACATTTAATGTTACGACCTTGAATTTCAGATCCATTTCCTTCCTCCCTTGTCACCCATTCCTTCTTAGGATATAAGTAATTCAGTATATGTTGTACATGTCTAGCTATGCAAAACATTATCATAGTAGATATATTGTACAAGGCTGCTTATAATTCCCTCCCACTCATCCCACCCCCCACCTGGTCCATTCCCTACATAATCCTGTCCCTCTTCTATAGTAGGTACTTCCAACCTCCCCTCCCCCCAAGGATGCCCTCCCATCCATCATCCCTCCTCTCATCCCCCTTCCCCTTATCCTGCTGCAGGTTGAGATATCCCATTTAGTATGTATGTCATTTTCTCCCTGAACCAAATTCAATGTGAATGTGGTTTTGCCTTTTTAGCCTTCCTTATTCTCCCCCTCCTTTGCACCCACTTCCCCTACGTGAGATAGTTTACCCTACCATGTCTCTCCCCATCTCCTCTTGCCACTTTCCTCTCTCACCTCATAATTTCATCCCTTGAGTATTCTCCCTTCTCAACAAATTCAACCTATGCCCTCTATCCATATATAACTGTAACCATATACACACACATTCACATGTATTCATATGACCACACACCCTTCTTCCATTATTTTCATAGTGAGAAAGATATCATCAGTCACAGTTATTGCTTTTCCATATAGGAATGTAAATAGTTCAACTTTGATAAGTCCCTTTTGATTTCTTTTCCCTGATTACCTTCTCAGGCATCTCTTACTTCTTGCGTCTGGATGTCAAATTTTCTATTCAACTCTGGTTTTTTCCTCAAGAATGCTTGAAAGTCCTCTATTCCACTGAATGGCCATATTTTCCCCTGAAACAAAATACTCAGTTTTGCTGGGTAGGTGACCCTTGGGTTCATTCCCAGCTCTTTTGCCTCTGGAATATCATATTCCATGCCCTTCTATCCCTCAGTGTAGAAGCTGCCAGGTCCTGGGCTATTCTGATTGTGTTTCCACAATATTGAAATTGTTTCTTCCTGGCTGCTTGAAGTATTTTCTCCTTGATCTGGGGATTCTGGAACCTGGCTATAATATTCCTGGGAGTTTTCTTTTTGGGATTTTTTCAGGAGGTGATCTGTGGATTCTTTCAACCTCTATTTTGCCCTCTGGATCTAAAACATCAGGGCAATTTTCCTTGAGAATTTTTTGAAGGGTGATTTCTAGGTTCTTTCTTTGATCATGGCTTTCAGGTAGTCCAATAATTTTTAAATTGTCTCTCCTGAATCTATTTTCCAGGTCAGTGGTTTTTCCCATGAGATATTTCACATTGCCTTCTATTCTTTCATTTGTTTGGATCTGTTTAATAGTATCTTGATTTCTCATAAAGTCACTAGCTTCCATTTGCTCCAGTCTAACTCTGAAGGAATGAATCTCCTCAGTGAACTTTTGAGACTCTTTTTTCCATCTGGCAAATTCGACTTTTTAAGGCATTCTTCTCCTCATTGCCCTTTTGGGCCTCCTTTGCCATTTGAGCTAGTCTGTTTTTTAAGGTGTTGTTTTCCTCAGTCAGGCTGTTGACCCTCATTTCATACTTTTCCTGCATCCTTCTCATTTCTCTTCCCAATTTTTCCTCCACTTCTCTTATTTGATTTTTAAAGTCCTTCTTAAGGTCCTCTATGGCCTGCAACCCACTCACATTTTCCCCTGGGGCTTTTGGAGCAGGACTTCTGACCTCACAGTCCTTTCCCGCTCTATGCCCCCAAAATAGGAGTCTAGGGTTGCATTTTTCTGTTTCCTTGCCTTGGCATGTTGCCACTTAATTGCTTGACTTTTGGGCTTGTTGCCACACTATGGCTTTAAGGCCAGCTAGAGGAATTTTCGTCCCAAACGTGTGGGGGGCAACTTCCGTTTCTGGCAAGCTATAAACCCACCCACAACTTCCACCCTAGATCACAATCCAGATCCAGGGAGGTTAAAGCAAGGGCGATTACCCCCCAAGACTGATCGCTGGATCTCCCCACGATTTGTAGGCTGGGAGCCGGAAATGCCTCTGAAAACTACACAGTGGCGTGTCTCCTCAGCAGCTTCTAGCCCCCTGGGGAGGGAGCTGACGCATTCCCCAAATACAGGTCCCAAAGTCCATAGGACACTAACCTCTTACTTTGTCCTAGGCAAGTCTATGTTGATAATTCTGGCGTCTCCACAGTTCCTGGTGTTCTGGGGTTCCTCCAGCCGGCTGCTGGCCCTGCCGCCCTGGGGCTAAAACCTCGGCTCACGTGGACCTGGGCTCCGCTGGGCTCCTGTGCTCTGCGCGCTGCAGGCTCCCAGACCACTGCGCTGGTCCTTCCTGCAGGGTGTTGGGCTGTCCTCAGCGGGAGGTCAGCTTCTCTGTGTCGTTCTGTGGGTGCTGGGGCTCCAGAAGACTTTCAGAGTCCTTTTTTACATGGTTTGTGGAGAATCTGGGGGCAGAGAGGCTTGGATGAGCTGTTTCTACTCCGCCATCTTGGCTCCGCCCCCCCCCCCAAAATCCGCTTTTTTACCAATGAAGAAACTAGGTGGCATAGCTGATAGAGTTCTGGGTCTAAACTTAGGGAAACCTGAGTTCAAATTCAGCCTTGTACATCCACTAATCACTTAGCCTCTGCCTGACTCAGTTTCCTTAATTGTAAAATGGTAATGATAATAATAGCATCTACCTCACAGAGTTGTTATCAGGATCAAGTGCAATATTTATAAAGCTCTCAGCACAGTGCCAGGCACTTAAATTCTGATTTGCTGGCTGAGTCCCAGAGATCTAAATTCACACAAGTGGCAAATAGCAGGAACTTGCACAAAGTTAGCCAGGTAAGATGAACAGAGCTGTGATTCGAATCCCAGGTCCTTAGATGATAAACAGGAAGCTCATCTTCTGCCTGTGGGAATCGTAGATTTCTCATGGAAAGTCTCAGGGAAGGTCTATATGCTCATGAGTCTGTGCTCTCTGAGCAGATGTTGCCTCCTTCACCCACGATGGCCCTCTAGGGTGCATACACAGGGGAAGAAACAAGGACAAAAAGGAATCCAAAACACAGTCCCTGTTTAGCCCCCAAGAACTGGTTTTGTTTTTGTGGCTGTTGTTTCTCTTTCACCAGGCTCTGTGGACAGAGTATGAAATTGAATTCACAGTCCACACTGAAAAGTAAGTAAAGAAAAAGTAGAAAAAATTGTGTTAGGAGAGTATTAAGAGATAAATCATATTTTTTTATTGTAGTCTTTTTCCTTCAAACTGTTCCTAATCCCCTGACTTTTGGTTCATAAATAGATTGAATTTTTCACCACAATGTAGCCTAAAGACAATGAGCGATTTCACAACAAATGATTTATGTACTGAAATCTGGAGAGATTTTACTCATAAAAAACACTCCAGCCGTTTATCTTGATCTCCTGATATATCAGGAGTCTGGCTTGTATGTCTCTGAATTAACTGAAGATTAAACAATTCAAGCTAGTTGAAAAGTATAAACGCAAGAGGAAAGCACACAGGAGAAGTTCAATCACCTTCCATGATTGGATTCTTATCAAACTAAGACTGCGGAGGGCTTCCACTGGCCATTTCAGAATCAACAAACTGTGAGGTAAATAGAACTGGGGCCTCTGGGAAGTCCCACCATAGATGCATAAGGACAGCCTTATTTGAAGGTAGACACACATGTATTAAGGCTTGCAGGGAGAGGGATAGTGAGGCCTATGACCCGAAAGAGCTTACTAGCTAATGCCTGATACTTCACCACTGACCATTCAGTACTTTGGCATAAGTACTTTGGCCCTATCCTTTCAGGAGACTTTTATAAGGCAATTCTTTAAAATAAACAGGGGTTGGAAGAAGGGCCTCACTCCTTAAGCCTCTAACATCTCAGTTAGAACGACTTCTTTGCATGTCTTCCTGGATGGGGATAACAAGGGCAGTTCTGGGGAGAGTAGCTGCTAAGATGAGATGGGTTGGAAGAGGGAGGTTAAATAAAGATGGGGTGAAGAAAGGAGAGGCTGAAGGAGAGAACAACTGGAAGCTTAGGAAGTTAGCAGTGGTTTAGTCCAAGCTCCTCACTGAACAGAGGAGCCCATTCCTGAGGCACTGAATAAATTCTAGAAGAAGGAATGCTGAATTTAAAGGCAGAGGACCAGCAATCACATTCAGGTACTCCTACCTAGTATCATAGATCTAGAACTGGAAACAACATTTTGTTGTTGAGTCATTTCAGTCATATCTGACTCTCCATGATCCCATTTGGTGTTTTCTTTGTGGTTTGCCATTTCCTTCTCCAGCTCATTTTACAGATGAGGGACTGAGGCAAACTGGGTTAAGTGACTTGCTCAGGGTCACACAGCTAATAAATGTCTGAGTTCAGATTTTAACTCAGGTCTTTCTGACTCCAGGCCCAATGCTCTATCCATTATACCACCTTTGCTGACCAGAAGGAATATAAGAGTTCATCTACTAGAATTCCTTCCTTTACAGTTGAAGCCATTGAAGCTCAGAGAGATTAAGTGACTTGTCCAAGGACATACAAATAAAATATGAATCTGATCAAGGCCACTCAGATTCTTTTACTCCAAGTTCAGCATTCTTTCTGTTGCAACATACTCCCATTCTACCTATGTGACTTAGGACAAGTTTCATAAACTCTGTGGGTCTCAGTTCCTTTCCTATAACATTAGGAAGTAAAACTACATGATCCCTAAGGTCACTTGTCTTTTTAAATTCTAAGAATCATTTGTTGGGAATCTTGTAAGCGAGATGTCTTGACTGAGTAGGAGGATATAGTCCAACTCCAAGATTTTAAGATTCTTTCCCTTTGGGAACTGAAGTATAAAGATGAGATTTGTTTTCTTTTCCTTTCAAACACAGAAAAAACCAGCAGATGTCAATGTTTATAATATTACTCCAATGGACAATGACAAACTGTTATTTTGACAACCTCATGACACATCAAGATAAGAAGTAAGTTGTGACTAGATGAATATGAATTTCACCTTTGTTTCACTAAGCCTGTGAGAGAGGGAAGGAACTTTAGGGATCTAGTCCAAACTACACCTGAAAAAGAATTCTGCATACAACATAGCCAAGTAAATGGTCATTTAGCCTTTGCTTAAAGACTTTGAAATACATTACCTACTAAATCAGTCCATGGTCCTTTTGTTATAGTTCTGTTTATTAGGACCTTTTCCTTTATATCAAGCAAAAATTTGCCTCTACAAAACTTTTACCAATTATTCCTAATTTTGCTCTCTGGGGCTAAGCAGAAAAAAGCTAATCCCTCTTTCACTTAATAGCCCTCTTTCATATACTCAAATAGCCATTACATCCCTTCAATCTAGCATTATCATCTGTAGTTCTTTCAAATGATTCTCATATGGCAGGCATTCAGGACCCTTCACCACCCTGGCCACCTTTTCTGCATACGATATACCTTATTAATTCTTCTTTAACCATGACACTCAGATCACAACCCAATACTCCAGATGTCATATGACCAGGACAGAGTACAAAACAATCACCTTCCCAGTCCTAGGCACTAAGTGTCTCTTCATGAAGCCTCTGATTGCATTGGCTTTCTTAGACACACTATTTCACTGTCAAAGTATACTGAGACTGCAATCCATTAAAACTTAAACGACTTTTTCTAGGAGAACTCTGTCATACTTCTGCCATTATAAACTATCAAGTTATTTTTGGATTATGACTCTCCTCAATATAAAAAAATACCCCCCCAGCTTTTTTTTTGCCACCAACAAATTTGACAAGTATATCATCTTTGCCTTTGACCATGTCATTGAAAAAAAAGTGTAATGACATGGGGCTGAGCACAGACTGCTAGGGAACTCTTCTGGAGACCTCTCTCTAAATTGACACCAAACCATTAACAACTACTCTTGTGTCAAGCTGCTCTACCACTTTGGAATTAAAATTGTTGTACTCCTGTGTTACACACATTTCTGTCTTTCCCACAACAGTGGCAAGAGAAATTTTATCACAGCCTTTGCTTAAATCTAGGTAAGCTATTTCTACAACATTCCCCTGACTTTAGCAGTATGGCAACTCTGTCAAAAAGGAAATAAGGTTAGTCAGCAATTACCTGTTTTTGATGAAGCCATTCTGATTCTTTGTGATTAAGGCTTCCATCTCTAGATGGCAGGAATCGAGGCAAGCTTCCTTTATTAGAGTTTTCAGACTCCATTTTCCTATCCTGTAGGTAATTCTCCTGTTTTCCAAGATCTTTCAAAGATTACTGACTGTGGCACAGCAATCAAATCTCTCATTTCTTTCAATAACCAAGCATGTAGCTCATCCAGGCCTGGTGACCTGAATTCATCAAGGCACCTAGGTGCTCTCTTAATATCTCCTGATTTAGGTTAGGAGCCAAATCTCTATTAACCATTTTTGTTAAAATATAAGTATGATATATACATCATTCTTTTGATCTACCAGTATAATAAGCCTATAAAATGTAAATAAATTTAGATTCCATCTGGCAAGCCCAACAGGAAGCAGGTGCCACAGGATGCTATCCTCCTCCTCCTCCTGGCCCATATCCCATTCACCTAACCTAACAGGAATAAACACAGTGAAAAGCACCCTCTTCCCCAACCTGCACTCCTACCAATCTTCCCACCCAGTCCCCTTTCCTCTTCATGGCTGGATGCTGTTGTGCCATCATCATATCTATAGGAGAGAACCCAGAGTCTCCACTTCACCCCAACCTTTGGACCATTCCTCTCTTGCTGATGATGATGGACCAGGTCTTTTCAGTTCTACTCTTCCTCTTATTGAATGCATGAGCAGGGAGTGACCAACTATAATCCTTCCAGTAAAATAGACGACCATGGGATTTTACTATTTGCCTTTACCCTGTACCTTTAGATCCACTGGGGATTGCCATTTTCAGTGGAATTATAGCATCATCAATATAGAGCTACAAGGGAACTCAGTGGTTCCTTCTGAGCCATCCCAGATCATTTCCCAGCTGAGAAAACTGAGGCAAAAGTGATTAAGCAGCTTGTCATACAGCTAGTCTAAGGCAGGATTTGAGATTGAGTCTTTGCAACTCCAAGGTAGCACTCTATCCATTCCACCACCCAGCATTCCTGCTACTATAACAGCTAGTCCATAGAATTTTGCCATTTGCCCAGCCACTCCTCACAGCAGACCCCTACTCTGACCTACCAGTGAATCCTAAGGACACTCGTTCCTTTATATCTACTTATGCATCATAAAGATTACCAGGTTCCTTCCATCTGACCTACAACTGCAGCCTCCTACATTGTTGTCTCCCACAATTAAAATGTGAGCTACTTGAGAGTAGGTACTACCTTACTTTTCTGTTTATATCTTCAGGGCTTAGCATAGTGTTTGGTATACAGTAAACACTTAATAATTAGCTTTGGAATTCATTCATTCAATTTCATTCTAAAATGAACTGTTCTTGATGATGCCTTCCTCTTTGTATTCACTCCTTTTTTCCCTATATATTCACTATCAATCCTGTTAATAATACATTACAGAATTTTGCCAGGAGTTGAATCCTTTCAGTCCAAAGATCACCCAGAAATTAAATGAAAGTTAAACAGTCCTTCCTATTTTCCGTTGTTTTTAAGGCACATATTAATTATTATTTTAAGCATTTATTTAAACATTCACTTTGTGCCAATTTTTGCCATCTCCTCCATTTAATGAGTAGCCATTTCCCTCCTTTAATTCTCCTCTTTTCCTCATATAACAGCATGTTCTTGTTAGTAGTTACAACCAGGGGACAAGCAGCTATAAATTAACCTATATTCAGCTTCTTATTATCATTTCCCAGCCTCTTTACATAGAAATACCTGTAAATTATGATACCTAACTCATGCTTTAGCCTCTGCCAATCAGTTTTTTATATTTATTCTAGGTCTTGCTTATTATTTGAGTCAAACACAGTTTCAACAGTGTTGGTTAAACAAATGACTTAATTAAGTCAAAAGAAATATAGTAAAATCCAAATTCACTAGAGATGTATCACAGACTTAACCTTTCACTCACTATCTAATTCTAACTTTCTAAGGTAGGAAAAAAAAAACCCTGTTCAGGTAGGAATCTGGTCCTATGATACTTCGGTTTCTAAGCTACAAGGCCCTGTGAGAGCAAATAAACTGAAGGTCACCTGCTGAATGGGAAATTCCTATCTCCCACCACTGAAATAAGTAATGGAGGAGAGGGAAGAGAAGACAGATAAGCACCTACTATGTGCCAAGTCACTGTGCTAAATGTTTTACAAATATCATCTCATTTGATCCTTTACAAATATTATCTCATATGTGGGAAGGAGGGTGGGTGGTGATATCTGCTACTCATACATGATATTTTCTAGGGAAACAGGAGACAAACCATTCTGGGGATAACCCCAGTCACTCCAGCAATGAAGTACTGGGCTAGTTTCTGAGCTTCTCCACTGAGGTCAATAATATTTCCAAGGATCCTGGAAGATCAGAGACCACTATCTCATGGATCCCTAGGTCATATGTACTTAGATCTGACACATAAAATTAGGAATGCAGAAATCAGAAGGAGGAAAGAGCCATCAGGGAAATCTAAATGTAACAAGTTTATGGAGAAGTTAAGGGAGGCAGTCATGGTTTGTGCATCAACTCTCCAATTTTCTCTCCTTTGCTTCTGCCTCTGCTGTTATATCCATACCCTGACCAATTCATCCTTGCTGAAAATAAAGCCAACCCCAAACTGTAATGACCCTATGGTTGCTACAGAGACTCTATTAACAATGAACACATTGCCTAATCTTAATATTGTGGGAAATAACTTTTTTGTTGTTCTTAACTTCCCTTAATAGCCTCAGTTTATTTGGATTTTTTAGGTGACCAAAGAGCCTTTATTAACTTATTGACTCAGTCCAGGCCTTCAATTTATGGCCCTAACACCACAGGACTTTGGTGTCATTGGTCTCTGCCACCACTTTGTCATCTACAGTCCTCCAAGTGCTAGTCTCATGTAAGAAACTGCTGCTGCTGTCCAAGGCATTCACAGGATTAAAGTCTTTCCCATTTTTCCCACCTCCAGGTTTTTGTAGGTGTTGATTTCCACTTCCAGTGTGATCTTAATGTTGAGCAGGGCCTCAGACTCCTGGGCCTGGCACTGGCCCTCTGTTGGCTCTGCCCAGCTTTGCCTCCAGATGTAGCATGGCTGTGTTGATCTGCTCCATCTGGATGGCTAGCGGGTCTCCACTTACCTCAGGCTGTCCTCCAAGGTGGTTTTCAGATTTCAAAGGGAACCCAGGTCAATCTTCAGGGACTGGACCCTATGTTTCAGTTCAGTGACAGTGTTTCAGGCTGCTTACACCTCCTCAGCTCTTGTATTGATCACTATAGTGCTCTCCTCAATCAGCTGGGACCAAGGCTTATGAAGTTCCTCTCTGTTCTTCTGAGTCAGAGCATCATACTGGGCTAAGATATCAGCCATGACCTCGCTCAAGTCCTGAGATTTGGGGGAGTGCACCTCCACAGTCAGCCCAGAGCCTGTGATGGGCTTGTACAGATTTCACATCCTCCTCATGGTTCTTCTTCATGAAGAGCAGCTTTTCCTTCAGGTTGCTGCTAGGTTGCTGCCTGGTCACATTGCTGGGATCAATAACCTTCCAGAGGCCTTGAATGTCACTTTCTACAGATTGTCTCATGGCCAGTTCTGCTTCATACTTGACTCTGAAGTCATCAGCCGCCAGATAGGCATTAGCAATCTGTACGACGATTCTGGCAGTGTCAACTGAGCTTGTATAGATCTGTGTCTGCAGATCCTCAATCGTCTTGAAATAGTGTCCCCACTCTCTGGTCTAAGATACCTTTTTGTCCATATGCTCCCTGATTTTCCCTTCCAGTTTGCAATTCTCAGTTTCCAGGCTCTGGATGCCTTCCAGATAGGAGGCAAGGTGGTTGTTGAGGTCCTGCATGGTCTCCTCTTCCCCCTCTATCCCCCTCTATCCCTACCAGCCACCCCCCCCATCATGCTCCTGATCCCCCAGCCCCCATGGAAGCTGGTGGTGCAGGCCATGGAGATTCGGGAGCCAGAGCTGCTGGCACCTACATAGACATTGGCCGTGCTGCCAGTCGGCCCTGACCCAGTGGCTGGGCACCTGGACTGAGTCCAGGGAACAGTAGTTGGTGAAGAATATGGTAGAGCAAGTAGTGAAACTCATGATGTCAGCAGAGGAGAACTGGGCACAATTCGAATAGTTCAGCTTATTTGGATTTTTGAAGTTTATGGATCATATACAGATAAAACAAAAACAAGAAACTATGTCATTAATCCTCCATTACCCATCTTCCATCTCTCTCTCTCTCTCTCTCTCTCTCTCTCTCTCTCTCTCTCTCTCTCTCTCTCTCTCTCCCCCTCTCTCCCTCTCTCTTTCTCTTTCACTCTCTCCATTCCTCACTCCCTCCTTCCTCTCCCCCTCCCTCCCTACTTCTCTAATACACTCTACCTACTTATAGCCTACTTCTCTTGTATAAATTATATAACACTAGAAGGAGTCATTCCCAATAGTCTTAACTTTTGTCTTACCAGTGGACTCAGATGACTCTGGAGAAGAGAGAGTCTGATGACTTTGTGCAGCTCTGTCTCACTTAAATCCAATTCACTTAAAAGTCAAGCCATCACCCTAGTGATATCATTGGTCCTCTTTGAGAACAAAGGATGAAAAACAATAATTCTAGAACCATATTTCTATCATGAGCATCATCTCATCATGTGTCAGTAATACCAGTCTTCACATTAGGTATCCCCCTGACCTTAAGAAGCTAAATTACCTCCTTTCATTAGGATCTCAATTCATCTTATTTATTGTCCATTTCTTTGTGAATTTGTGTATAAACATCTGAAAGTCCAGACTTTTTTAATGGCTCTTTACTTGGTTTGAGCCTGCAGTGAACTCCTCAGTGCCTCAAGTAATATTCTTCTTCTAACACTGTAGATATTCTTTATGCTATGTAGAATGGTGCATATGCTTAAGCAGGTTTCTTTATCTGCTCCCCTTCAGTTTCTGTTGAAAGCCATTTGGATTAGATTTAAAATACTCCCACCAAATACATTCTTAGTAATGCTTGTTAGGTATATTCCATCCCTGTCCAGGAGATGATAATTCCTATATTTTAAGTTGTAGTCCTGGAAACAAGACTTTATTTCCATGCAAAACTCTGATAGAAACACATGGACTAACCAACAAACCGTTAATAATGAGTTTCCATTTCTAAACAAAATTATAGCTTGTAAAGGGTTTTCCTCAGAACACCTCTGACACATAAATTGTACAAATATCATTCTCCCTACTTTATACATGGGTAAAACAAGGCGAAGTGATTTGTCCAATATCATCTATCTAGTGATTATTGGAACTAGATTCTTTGTTTTATGTTATTTGATAATGTGACCACACTAAATGAGGGCATGCTTTGAAAACTGCATAGTGCTAGATAGATACATGATTTTGTTAAATACCAAGGGCCACTTTGCAATAAGAAGGCATTAAGTTGAAAATTAAAATGTTGACAAGTAGAACTGACTGACTTTTGGCTTATATAATGGAGGACATTTGCCAATTGTCTGACATTAAAAGTGACTACCTAGCATTTATACAGCACTTAATGGTTTAATTTTACCCGTTTTCTCATTATATCCTCATGACAACTGTGTGAGGTAGGTTCCACTACCATCCCCATTTTACAGATGAAGAAACTGAACCTGAAAGAGGTTAAGTGACTTGCTGAGGGTTACACAGCAAAGAGTCTAAGTGAGGATTTGAACTCGGACCTTCCTAACTTCAAGTCCTGTGCTCTACTATACCATCTACTACCTCAATATAATTAACCATAATGTATGCATCTCATTTGTATAAGTCACAAAATCAAATCACAGAATTTTAGAGAGATTTCAAACGAGATCTCATCTAACTACTATCTGAAAAGAAAGCCACTCTACAATGTATCCCAAGTGTTCATTGAATTTCTGCTTAAAGACTTCCAATAACATGGAAGCACTATCTCCCAAAGCATCTTGTTCCACTTTGGGATGACTCTATTTATTACAAAGATTTACTGATCAAATATAAATTTCTCCCTTTAAAAAGTCTACATGTTACTCCCAGTTTTTTACTTTGGGACCCAAAAGAACAAGTCTAATAGTTTTACCATTTTTTATCCCTTCAAATATTTGAATGTAGCTTTCATTTCATTGAATCTTTTATGGTCCAGGCTGAACTGACCCTATTATTTCCACAGAATCCCATATGTGATGGACCTCCAAGGAGAAAGTGAGACCGGTGACTTTGCACAGCCCTCCTTCAACCAAATCCAATTCAATGGAAGTCATGCCATCATCTCCCTGATGCCATGGTCTTGTACGAGAACAAAGGATAAACCAGAAACATATACTTGTTGGGCCTAAAGACTTCATTATCCTGATTGCCTTCTGGATGTACAATGTTATGAGTGTCTTCTCTAAATTGTGTTACTTGAACTAAACACAGCACTCCAATTATGATCTCACTAAGGTGACCACTAAGGTGATATAAGAGAGCTATCAGTATTCCTAGAAACTACTGCATGCTTCTCAACAGTGAACAAAATAATTCATATTAACTTTTGGGGGCTTCTCCATCACACTTTTAATTCACATCAAGATTGAAGAAGAACCTTAGGTCTTTTTCAGACCAAAGTCTCTTTCGGGGCAGCTAGGTGGCATAGTGAATAGAGCAATGGTCCCAGAGTCAGGAGGACCTCAGTTCAAATCCAGCATCAGACACTTGACACACTTACCAGTTGTGTGACCTTGGGCAAGTCACTTAACCCTAATTGCCTTGGCTTCCCCCCTAAAAAAGTCTCTTTCGCTATGTCTGCCCAATCTTGCACTTGTGAAGTTAATTTTTCTGAGCCCAATCATCAGATTTTCCACTTACCACTATTGAATTTTATCTTGTTAAATTCATACAAATTATCTAGTCTAGAGAGTGTTAAACCTTTTTTGTGTCATAGACTCCCTTGGTAACCTGGTGAAGCCTATGAATCTCTTCACAAATACTGCTTTTAAATGCAAGTGATTACAAAGAAATTTAATTATAATAAAGTCCAATTATATACATATATGTAAATATACATACATGTTCCTACATACGTGTAAGTACACAATACATATATGTATACACACAAACACAAAAAATCCAATTTCATGAACCCCAGGTTACCAGAAACCATGATCTAGCATATTAAGCTTTTTCTGGATCCACATTCTGTCATCCAATGTGTTCAGTGTCCTTCCATCTATCTATGTCTTATTCCAAGTTAATAGCATAGGGTCTGGGACATCCACTAGAGATGTGCTTTCAAAGTAACATTGAATATTAATCAAATTAAACTTATAGAATTAGATTCTCATCTATGCCATTTCCATTCATATTTTCCATAAGAATAATAAGTGATGTTTTCTACATCTATAGTATTCCTATGATCTACCAGGTTAGTAACCCTGACAGAAATTTTTAAAAATCAATGTTAGTCCATCATGACCTATTCTTTTTGTTTTTTTCTTATTGTTATTAATATATTTGGTTTTAACATCACCCTAGATCTTCAATGTGGCTTACACAAGCCATCTTTTGGAGCAAATATGTAAAAATAAAGAAGAAAAAAGTTCCACAAAGTTAAACAATACATCAATCATTTTTGACAACATATATAATATTCCATACCCACAGTCACCCCTTCCCACCACAAAGAAATTTTTCTTTTAAACTAGTCTCACTCAGGACAATTAAATGACATTCAGTTCAGTTTTGTTTTATGTTTAAATTGTTGTAGACATATATATTCTTTTTACTAGTTCTGCTTACTTGGGGTATGTAGGTGGCTCATTGGTTACTGCTCTGGGCCTGGCTTCAGGAAGACTTGAGACCAAATTTGACTTCAGACACTTACTAACTGTATGACCATAGGCATGATACTTAACCTCTATTTTTTCTGTTTCCTCCACTATAAGATGAAGATAATAATAGTACTTAGCTCCCAGGGTTGCTATGAAGATCAAATGAGATAATAAATGCTTAGCACAGTGCCTTCAACCTACTAGTACATAAGAAATGCTTGTTTCTTTCCTTACTTCTCTCTGCAGCTGTTTATATGTCTTCCCATGCTTCTCTGAATTTTTCATATATAGAATTTCCTAAAAACACAGTAAGAATCTATTTCGTTTATGTAGCACCACCTCTTTATCCATTAACTAAACCATAGGGATTTACTTTATTTCCAGTTCTTTGCATTCAAAAATATAGTGTATAGGGGCCTTTCTTTGTCTTTGACCTCTTTGGGGTGTAATATTCTGTGGGATCTTTAGATTAAAGGATATGAATATTTTAGTCATGTTTTTCTGCATAATTCCAAGGTACTTTCCAAAATGGTTGGACAAAGTCTCAGTTCTATCGATCATGTTTTGTGTGCATCTTTTTCCTCATTCCCTCCAGCAGTGATTATTTGCATCTTCTACCATATTTTCTAATTTTTTGGGTGTAAGGTAAAATCTCAGTGCTTTTTTTAAAAAAAATTCTCTTTTTATTAGTAAGTTGGAACAATCTTCCTTGTTAATACCTCCAAACACTCTTCAAAATACATTTGTATCCTTTGAAAATGTATCTGTTAGACATTACCTATTAACAAATATCTCAGTTCTACATATCTCTATTAATTCTCTATTTTCGATAATGTAGTATTCTTGAAACCATGTTAGTACTTTGTGATCACTGCTTCCTTTTCTATATATTTACTAAACATTTCTTTAATAATCAATTCTAGAGCACTCTCCAGTGTTGAAGTCAATCTCATCCTTTTGCCATTTTGGAGTTTCTCAATTCCTTTCCTACCTCTGAAAATTTACATGTGCAGTTTTCCAACAACACCCCAGGCATTACATCACACTCGCAGGTTTTTCCAGTATCTGATGAACTACTTCATGTGGGACAAGTCACTTGATAGATCAAAAGCAAAATGTTTTCTTACCATTTCCTTACTTATCACAGATATCAAAACCTCTTTAATTTTATTCTGTCCTTTTAGACGCAAAGGTCACTCTTTTTTTTTCAGATAAAAAAAGAAGCAAATTAAGTTTTGAGTAGCTCTTTTGTTGGTTTTATTTTGCTGATTTGCCATGTCTTATTCCTTGTTACCCATTTGGAGTTTTCTTGACAAAGATGCTGGAGTGGTTTACTATTTCCCTCTCCAGTGGATTAAGGCAAACAGAGGTTAAGTGACTTGCTCAGGGTCACACAGCTTCTTCTTGTCTGAGGCCAGATTAGAACTCAGGTCCTCTTGGCTTCAGGGCCAGCATTCTATCCACTGCACCACCTAGGTACCCTTTAGAGTAGTTCTACCTTCTTTCTGTGGTTAGTTACTATTGTTCCATCCACTCTTTAGTAGTGGTAGTAGTCCTATCCCTTCATTTATTCTCTATGTTCTTCCAATAATAGACTTTAAAAAAAATAGCTAATGCTCTTAACTTTCCTTGACAAACTCTTCTCATTCTTAACTTTAGCATTTCTACTCTTCTCATAGGATGAAGCTATCATTCTGTGCTCATCCTCTTGCAAGTCTTTTCTTCCATCTTTTATGTATATGTATGCATAATGCAACATGTTTGCCTATCTATATTGCATATGTGTATTTTTATTGTTCAGTTATTCAGTCATGAACCTGTGAACCATACTGTCCATCCTATTTTCTTGGCAAAGATACTTGAGTCGTTTGTCATTCCATTCTTCAGTGGATTAAAGAAAATACAGGTTAAGTAGGTTAAGTGACTTACTGAAGATCACACAGCTAGTAAGTGTCCGAGGATGGATTTGAACTCAGGTCTTCCTGACTCCAAGCCCAGAACTCTATCCATAGAGTCATCTAGCTGCCCCATTTGTATCTATGCTAAACACATATGTATTTATCATATATGTATAATATATATAAAAGCTTCACTGTGACTGAATTTCACATATATAATTTTTATATTCAAGTATAGTATACCATGTTTATAAGAGATACAAATGAGGAGAGGAAAAGAAGGAGGAGGAGAAAGAGGGGAAGAAGAGGAAGAGTGGAGGAGAAGGAGGAGCAAGAGGAAGAGAAGGAAGAACAATTGTCAGAGGATGGATGCATGGATCCACAGATTCTTCACATATCTGTTATTTTCTGTTTATCGTAATTCTTTCCCTTTGTGTCTTCAGAATCTTTGTCCTTAAGTTTCATATCCTTCATAGGCTGGTTTCCCCTCTAGAATTTCAGTCTGTGGGTTCATATTTATGCTTACTCTGAATCATCCGAGACCAATTCCTATACAGACTTCATGTAAGACTTTGCCTGGCTCTCCTCTGATAAATCACATATTCAATTACTTCTCTCCAAGTATCCCATCATTTCCCTACCTCCCTATTAGTAAGAATTAGACCCAAAATGAAATTTTAACTTGTTGGTTCTTTCACCTTTGAGGGATGAAATTATCATTAAGTCAAAAAGTTATTTGCTAGTCTACTTTCGTCAGAGAGAGATAGCCAACAGATTACTGGATAATTGAAACTTTTCATCACTATTATAACATTTCTCTCTACCTCACTTGTGATCTGTTTTCTCAACTCTGTTTCCATAAGGACATTTTACAGTATACTCCAATGACAAATTATCTTCTGTTTCTCTCTCTCAATTATTCTTTATCCAAATTCTCTCCACCATGGTTCCTGGATTTCTTCACATAAGTAAACTTTCAAAATATACAGTTCTATCCAAACCCTTTTTTATCATTGCTCTTTCTTTTAAATATGATCAATTAAAATTCATTTTCCAGTAATGAATTTCATTCTAACAAATTTCAGTGATATCTATGAGGTCACTTACCTGATTGCACAGGACCACTACCTAATCACTCTTATCTAACCTATAGGCACTTTTGTAAAGACATTTGAAGTCACAACATGTATTGTAGGCTCTTTCATTGGATTTAATTTATTGTAAACTTCTAGGTATCTCAGTATAGTTATTCTTTGATGCCTAGCTTGGTGGATATATAAGGCAGGTTTTAGCTCTTCTACGTTGTTTTTAATTTAAAGACCAATTTGATTTCAATGACTCTAAGGAAAAATACATTTTATTAGTCTTTGTTGGTGCACTACATCCAAGGTATGTAGCCTGTCATTCCTATATTTTTACCCATGGTCAAGAAATCCCAGTCCCTTTCTCATACACTATCTTCTTAGCCAGCTATTCTCTTCCCAAAACATGTTTTTTAATGTTTTAACTAAATAATTTTTAGTTTTTCACATTAACTGTCATAAGATTTTGAGTTCTAAATTTTCTCCCCCTCCCTCCCCAAGATGGAGTGCAATCTCATATAGGAAAGAAGAAATGAGAGAGAGAGAGAGAGAGAGAGAGAGAGAGAGAGAAGATAGTGTGCTTTGATCTGCATTCAGACTCCACAGCTTTTTCTGGATGTGGATAGCATTTTTTATCATCAGTCTTTTAGAATTATCTTAGATCTTTGCATTGCTGAGAAAAGCTAAGTCTATCAAAACTAGTCATTGCATACTGTTGGTGTTACTGTGTATAATGTTCTGATTTTGCTCACTTCACTTAGCATCAGTTCATTCAAATCTTTCCAGGTTTTTCTGAAGTCTGCTTGTTCATCATTTCCTATGGAACAATAGCATTATATTACATTCATATATCATAACTTGTTCAGCCATTTCCCAATTTATCGACTTCCTCTCAATTCTTAAGCCACCACAAAAAGAGCTGAAATAAATATTTTTGTACGCATGGGTCTTTTTCCTATTTTTATGATCTACTTGGGATACAAACCTAGAAGTAGTATTGGTGGGTCAAAGGGTATCCAAAACGTGTTTTTTTAAAACATCTTCTTCATTCCATGACTTCCACAGACAACATTGGAGGAAATACTAATTGTGTCCCTGTGGCCTTCAATTTCTTCCTGCAAACGTTGTCATCTTCCACAATTTTCTCCAGGTTTCTCCTACTAGTACCGTTTGTGCTCATCTAGGTTTTCACCTTGTTTTAGTAAGTATAGAGAGTTTCTCTAACATATATTGGATTCTTATGGAATCAAAGAATGTTAGAGTTGGTATATACTTTGAATATGTTCTAATATAAACAGTAGATTGTATGTTCTAAGTGATTTTAGAAGTTTAGAGTTGAAAAGACCTGAGAATCTGGGCAGAAGTTTAGAAGATAGAGTATTAAGGACTGGAAATTATGTTACAAATTGGAGGAATCTCAGTAATAATCTAGTCTGACCTCTTGTACAGATGAGAAAACTAAGACTAAGATCTCTTCCCTAAAGTATTTGTCCATCTCATTGTCACAGATTTATTAAAGGCTAGGTCCCAGGGGAGATCTGCTGGCAGTCACAGAACATAAGCCTGTTGTCAGCTGTCTGGATGGTAGTTTCTTATTCATCTGTTGCCATTCATAGACAACAAACTTGGAGGAGAGCCTACCTTTCCTAAATCTTGACAGGTGACAACACTACTTTACCCTCACTGGTTCAGTGCATCACTCTGACTTCACAAATTTCATTTATTTTTTTTGGTGAATTTAGCCAGGAGGCTAGAATGTTCTAAGAACAGCAAAATAGACCAGGGGGATGGCCAGGACCTAGGGACTTTTCTTTTCCTTCTTTACATGATGGCAGACCTCTCTTGAGTTTATGTGGTTAGTATAATTAAGTAATGGGTCAGCCAGATCTCTGGCTTGACTCTGAAGAGTAGGCACTATGAGGAATTGGGGGTATATTGGACTAAAAGGTCAAGACCTATCTCTGCTGCTAACTTGCTTTATGATCTTGTGCAAGTCACTTCCCATGGAGGCAATTAGGTGGCATAGGGAATAGAGCACTAGGCTTAGAATCAGAAAGACCTGATTTAAAATCCAACTTCAGACTTTTTCAAACTGTGACCTTAGACAAGTCAGTTTCTATTTGAAGCAGTTTCTCATCTGAAAAATTAGGATAATAATAGTACATACTGAGGACTGTGTTAAGGATCAAATTAAATATTTGTAAAGCACTTAGCATAATGCTTGGCAGATAGTAGGTGCTATAAAATGGTAGCTGCTGCTGCTGGTGGTAGTAGCAGTAGTAGTAATAGTAGTAGCAGCAGCAGCAGCAGCAGTAGCTGTTAACTACCCTGAAGTGAATGGGTTTTGACACAGCATGAGGACAGATGAGGAGTAGGGTGCTTCCTCCCCCCAGATGTTACCATATTTACATATCATGGTCCTCCAACAACTTGCATCATCATATGACACAAACCCTCTGAGATACTATCATCTAGCATCCCTTTTCTGAAGTTCACTTTTTCCGCCTCCCATCCCTCAGAAAGACAAAGCAAAGATTTTACTAGCATACAGGTTATCTCTTCTGGTATTGATACATCCATAGCAAACTGTTCTCTGTACCTCTTGATTCCTTCCCTTTTCCCCCACCAATCAAGAGTTGTAGGATTTTTTTTCCATGTAAAAAAATTCTATTTATGATTCTGCTCCTCAGTTTCTCTCAGACAAAATAAAAGAATTGGATTAGATTATCAAAGACCCCTCCAATACTAACATCCCATATTTTAATGTTTATTCAACCTTAACATTCTATGATTCTCTACTCTGGGGAACTGACACTATGTATAAGTCCATCAGCTTGAGCCAATGAATAACTGTCTATAAAGAGAGAGCTTGACTCATAAAATGTCTTAGATATTAAAAAACAAAACAAAATAAAAAACACTTTGTGAAAAGGTTTGGAAATTGTTACCACTATTTTTTGTTTGGAAATATATGCAGTATTCTTACACTTGTCAGGTTTATTTATAAAACATCAGGTCCTGTTTACCCTCTGAAACCTACAGCATAAAAAATTTAGTTAGAAAAGCAATGTGGTGCAGTGAAAAAGAGTACTGGATTTATAATCAGAAGATCTTAGTTCAAATCTTGAGTCTTGCAGACATCACTTCTGTATGTAGCAAGTGGTCTGGCCCACTAACCCAGAGCCAGGCAGGCTACATCTCCCCCCTCAGGGCTCTAGGGGTACCCTGAGAGGTCTGAAGAGTGTGTCTTCTCTAATGTTCCCACTTTAAATTCTCACTGAGGAATCTGTTTCATTTAATCATGTAAAAGCAATTCACTTTTATAAAGTGATATTTGTTTCAAAGACATAGCAAGAACAAAATCACAAATATCCCCTCACAATACCTCAGGGGTATACTCTTTCCTGTCCCATTATGGTTTCTGAGATCAAACTTGATTTAGTTTCTATATAGCATTTGTCCTAGGGTACATGGAACATTCAGGAAGAAATAGCACTTCTGGTGTCAGGGGTATTTATCAACCTTTGGTGTCCACCTTTCACCTAACTCTCACCTGTAATTCCAAGAAACTGTTGCATATGCAGCAGCCAAACCCCAGTAAAACTGTATTGGCAGACAGACTAAACCAGGTTAAGGGTAACTGATGGTCCTTAGACCCTTTGGTGAGTTAATGGGATGTATACTCCAAGCATGTGAAGACTTCTCCCAGTGGAATGTATGGATGAGAACAATTTGTTCCAATGTCTACAAAGGCAGCTGAAGCAGGGACTCTGGATCACTTAGAACTTGGTCAGTCATTGACAATTCCAAGGTCATCTACTGCATCTCGGGCCATCATCATCTTCCTGACTTTTGTGTTGCCACTGGACTTTATTGACTCTGGCAGAAAGAGTGAGGCTCACAGATTTGTGTAATTTTGCCTTAAATTCAATTCATTTGTAAGTCAAAACATCACCTTGTGATGTCACTGGTTCTCTTCAAAAATGAAGGATGAATAATGGCAACAACAGCATTGGTCCTACCAAGTTTATGTCCAAATGTGGCATGACCACCAGATAAATCCTCATCTCAGCTATCACTGGATTGTGTCCTGAAGGTCCTTCTTTCCTCCTCTTGGTATTAATCCTTTTGTTGGGGTGTTTTTCAGTCATGTCCAGCTCTGTGTGACCCCATTTGGGGTTTCCTTGAAAAGATATTAGAGTGGTTTGCTATTTCCTTCTCCAGCTCATTTTACAGATGAGACAAATACGGTTAATTGACTTGCCCAGTGTCACACAGCCAGTAAGTGCCTGAGGTCAGATTTGAACTCACAAAGATGAGTCTTTCTACCTCCACAGCTGGCATTCTATCCACTGAGCCACATAGCTACTAGCCTAAGATCTGCCCTCAATCCTGAGATAGTTGCAGTTTCATCTTTGACCTTTCAAAATTCACAAGTTCAGAGCCTCCAAATTAATTTTCTTTATCTAGAACAAAAAAAAGTGATGAAGCAATAGTACCAAGGCCCATCTCATGAAGTATTTTTTCTCATGGGATTCCATCAGCAAAAGAAAAGAGAGACATCAGCAAAGAGCAAGCAGCCAAAAAACATAATGCAGCTGAAGAGGAATGACTATAGCTCTGATCATCGGCACCCTTTCAAAGACACACCAGTTATATCTAAATGGGGTCTCCAGACTCTCCTATGTGGAGAGATACCATAACAGGCTCTCTACATATGTGCTGATCCTTATTATACTTATATGATCATGGATAATTCAATTAACCTCTTTAACCCTCAGTTTTCTTATCCTAAAATGAGAGGAATTGAGCCAGATGACATTTTAGGTCCCTTCCCACTCTAAATCGATTCTTCTCTCATAACCTAGGCACAACCTTTTCCACCACCTCTATCAGTCTGACATACACAAATAGATATAACTAGGGATAGTTCTCATTAACTCATAATTTAATAGCAAACAGTGTGCCATATAAGTTTTTATTCAGCCGTTCTCAAGAAGTACAAGGCTTAGTTCCTTCAAAGAATGTAGGTGGTAGTTTACTACAGAGCAAAGAAAACTAAAGAGATGAGCTGAGAGCTACATCTTGAGGAAAATTTCTTCTCCTGTCAATGTGGTAGATTAGATTAGTATGATTACATGAAGGTAAAAGAATGGTGCCAATCGTAGAAAACCTCAGGAATATAAACTATTCCCTTGCAAGGAAAGAAAAGAGAGAATTAAGAGGTGGGGGAGAGGAAAAATGAACAGTAGAAATTTACATGTCAATTTTACATCTTAACATGCAGTAAATCCAAATGAACAGGAGTAGAAGATATTGGTGACCAATATTAAAGATAGAAAAGACCTTTAAGCAGCAGCATTTGAGGGTATTCTAAGATAGTTAAATAGATCATTAGAGCTGGAATGGATCTATGAAACTAATCCAACACCCTCATTTTCCTTACTCAAATCAAAGTCAACTGCAAGTCATGTCATCATTTCCCTGATGCCATGGTCCTCTTCAAAAATGAAGGACAAACACAACCAGAGGAAGGAACTGGAGCCCAGAGAAGAGGATAAGAAAAGTGCCCAAATTCATGTCATGGTGAATACAATTTATCAAGCACCTACTATGTGGTCAAAGTCTGTATTAATAATCACTGGGGACCCATACATAAAAAAGAAAGACAGTCCCTGCCCTCAAAGAACTGACAATCTAATGGGTGAAGATAACATATAAAAGGAAACTTCAAAGTGTTTGTGTGGGGAGAGATACAGAAGGAGGGAAAGCTAATTTGCTTGGGACCTAATGGAGTCTAAATCAAGGAGTGCCAGATGGTAAAAGGTATAGACATGATTGGCCAGGGAACCATCTTCAAATTGAGGTTGTGGCAAGAGCTCTTTGCTCTGCCCTCCAGTCTTCCAATCAGCAGAAGAAAATGAACATGTGGTAGAATAAGAACTAGAACTGAAATAAAATGAGTACAAGTTCAGTGTTCTTTCCACTATACAAGAATTGGAGAATTTCAAAGTGAGAAAGGAACCGAAGAGATCATTCAATCCAAACCTGAAGGGAGGGGGGAGGGGGACCCCCCTATTATAAGACCCCTGACAAGTAATTCTCCAATCTTTGCTTGAAGTTTTTTAATGAAGGAGAACCTACTATTTCCTGAGGCATTACATTCTTTTCCCCCATATCTTATTTATAATTTAATGTTTTATTTCCCCCAATTATATGTAAAAATGATTTTAACAAATTTTTTTAAAATTTTTTTGAGTCCCAAATTCTCCCCCCCCTCTTCCCTTCCATCACATTGAGAAGGCAACCAATTTGATGCAGGTTATACATGTGCAATTGGAGGTATTATATTCTATCCTGGAATAGCTTTAATTGTAAAAAATAAAAATAATATTATTTTATATCATATAATATTATATATTAAATATTATATAACATATAATAAAAATACAAATATTTTAAATAAAGCATAAGTATTCCTATTTAAAACTCCACCCCCACTACTATTTATGCCTTTTGGGGCCAAACAAGTCTAACATCTCTTCCATATGATAGTCCTTTCAATGTTTGAAGACAATTTCATGTCCCCTTTGAATCTTCTTCAGACTATTCATCCCTAGTTCTTTCAACTGACTTTCATTGCGGACAAATTCTAGGCCCTTCATCATCTTGGCTTCCTCCCTTGGATCTTCTTTAGTTTATTGAGTTCCTGTCTAAACTGAGCTTTAGGTAAACACAATTCTCCAAATATAGATCAGTCCCAAATTTGTATAACTGTGCTATCATCTAGTCCACTTCCCCCCATATTTTCCACAAGAATAGTGTGAGGCATTTTGTTGAATGATTTGTTAAAGTCTAAATACATCATATCTAAAGTATTTCCCTGCTCTATGATCTTGATAGCCTTGTCACAAAAAGAAATAAAGTGATTGTGGCATGACTCCTTCTTAATGAAGTCATGCTGGCTTTTTGTGATCACTGCTTCCCATTTTAAATATCCACTAGCCAGTTATTTAACAGTATGTTCTTGAATTTTGTGAGGAATTGAAATCAAGTCCACTAACCTAGATTTTTCAGATTCTATTCTCCATTTTTTTTTTCAAATTGGAACATTTTTATTTATGTAATCCTATGGTAGTTCTTTAGTTCACTCTGATCATCATCAATAAACAATTATTAAGTGCCTGCTATATGCCAGACACTATGATGTCTCAATATAATAGATGGTGGCTCAACAAATACATCCAGTGATTCTATCAGTACCCAATGATGTAAGCCAAAAAATGACTTGAATTCATCAAGGGCAACTGTGAGCTCTCTTTACCATCTTCTCATTTATATTGGGCCCCAGCTCCCTCTTAGCCAGTTTTATCCTGTCCTTTCATTCTAAAAGTCATTGTGTTTGGCAGGGACAAGAAAACCCAAGTTAAGAAAGTTCTGCCTCCTTTGTGTTGCCTGTTATAATCGTCCCATTCATCCTGAGAATCCTCATCTTCCACCTAATATTGATTTAAAGAAAAACTTTCAGTTGTCCTTAGCTCTTTTCACCAGGTTCTGCTTATTGCTTACTCACAATTTGACTCTCTTGACTTTTTCTACTCTTCTTTGCCAGCTGTCTTGCCTCTCTGGAGATACTGCCACCCTGATCTGGTGACTGCCAATCCAGGCTTCATTTGACTCACATCTCAAATCTCATGAGTGCTTCTTCTTCTCCCCCTCACTAACTGCCTTGTGCCCTGGAGACCTCAACTGTCAAGCCCCAATCACTCACTTCCCTCCTTCTGATCCCCTTTATGCATTTGCTTTCTCTCATTAGGATTCAGGCTCATTGGTGATAGGACTATTTTGCTTTTTTTTGTATTTGTATAATACCAAAAATAATGCTAGCATTTATATGACACTCTAAGATTTTCAAAGGATCTTAACTATGTTATCTTATTTTATCCTCACAATAACTCTGGTAGGTAGGTAGTATTATTCCCATTTACAAATGAGAAAATTGAGGTAAATTGTTTCAATAAGTTGCTTGGAGTCATAGATCTAGTAAGCATCTAGGGCAGGCTTTGAATTTAAGACTTCTCAATTCCAAGTTCATTAGTTGATTACTCTATCCACTGCAAGACCTGGTTGCCAGTGTTTACCACCCCCTCTTTCTCTCTCTCTCTCACTCTCTCTCTCTCTCCTGAGCTATAGCACTACTAACCTCGTTTCTATAGTTATCCTCCATTCATCTATCCCCCATGTGCAGTCTCTTGATTTTGTTTTCTGTACATATCTTTTAAAAATCTAAGTTGGTTGGTGAGTTTTGTTTGCCTTAAACTCTTTGGACAACCCGAATTTCTTCTCCTTATATGAATGATTCCCCTTTAAGCATCCATAATTTTGTTCTCAATTATTTCCCATTCATTCCCTGAATGCTGATTTGCCCTCTAAAACTTCAATCCATGGGAGTTGGCCTATATTTCCTCTGAACCCTTTGAAATGTATTCCCTCAAACATCTAGAAAGGATTAGATTATGGCTAGTTTTCTTTTCTTCTATCACAAGCCATTCTTCTCTACCACCATGGTTTATCCATTCTCTAACCCGATAGTGAACTGATATATACTGGTATAAGAACAGTGAGCATTTACAGCTAGGCCAAGATGCTGGTTAAGTGTAGAGAAGCAGGGATTTATGGAGGAAAACAAGATTCTCTTTGGGTCTCCCTTCTTCCCTGGTGGTCCCAAGCAAGTTAAATCTAGTGATTCCCACCTAGGATTTCTCAGGCCCCTTTATCTTGACTATACACTTAGTTTATTTGAAAAAGAATAGCCCTTGGCTTCTCTACAGGAAAAGTGAACCTGGAGGAGTTCTCAATCCAGCTGAATCTCAGTTGGCAGGGACTTCATTTATGGAATAAGCAAGTGGCCTGCCGCTCCACCTGCTTTCTGCCCAATGAATATATAATGAGACCGTGGAACGTTGATCCATCATTTCCCAGGCAAACACTGGGCCTATTTAGGATGAGATCAGACTGGGCTTCTGCCGGCAGGGGGTTGCATTAGTGAATCATTCTGCAGCATGAAAGGATGGCACAGATACAATCACTCAGAGCTTAGTTAAAACACCCAAGGAGAAGTCAGAGGTAGGGGTGAGAGAGGGGCCAAATGGAGTGGGGGTGGGGGACACAGGATCAAGGTGGACTCAGGAACAGTTAGACAGACAGCTTTCTCTGCTGCTGATGTCAGAAGTGACCAGAGTCAGCTCTTCCTCCTCCCAGTCTAAGTTAAGAGATGGGAGCAGAGGGGAAGAGATAAAAGAAATTGAAGGAAAACTCTCAACTTTCACTGCAGATGGATGTGCATTATATAGATGTAAGTGAATTCCAAGTAGAGGAAGAGAAAGTGTTTTGGGACAAAGACAGGGGAGGGAGTAAGAAAGGGGAAAAGGGTTGGGGAATAGCCTGAAAGATGATCAAAAACCCTTTCAAGTAAAGATTAAACTCCATATATCTCAAGAGGCCTATTTAATATAAAATTCTCCCCCCACCCCAGGCACAAGGGCCCTGACTAGGATAATGTTCATCACAAGAACCACTGAATATAAACTAGTCACTATACATACAGCTGTGGAGGATGAGAAGCAAGAATCTAGAGAACTGGGCAGATGGTTGAAAGGGGAGAGGAGGGTTACATATCAGGCATGGGTCTATAAACACCTTTCCTTGAAGCAACCCAGACTCCCAGAGGTATTCAAAAGTCATTAATGCCAAAGGATATTGTCTCAGAGAAAAACCTAGAAATGGGAGGGAGGGATACTAGAATCCCCAGATGAGTCATTAAAACAAGAGTATTTAAGCCCCAGATCTGATCATTATTAAGTGAATTTTAAGTCTCAGAGAGAGAAAGTGACTCTCCATAACCATTCAAGTAGAAAGTCTATCTGTTTGAGTTAATGCAGAGGAAGAATTATTATTCTCATTTTATAGGTGGGGAAACTGAGGTTAGGATAAGGGGCACCCCATCTTTAAAACAAAAATTTATTACCTGCCATATATATATATATATATATATATATATATATATATATATATATATATGACTATGGAAAGCTATTTCCTCTCTCTGAGCCTCAGTTTCCTTTTTCATAAAATGAGGGCAATAAAACTTGCACTGCCTACCTGATAGGACTATTGTGAGGCAAGCACTGTATAAAACATTCTATAATGATGAGCTTCTTCCCTTCTTTCTTTCCTCCTTCCTTCCTTCCTTCCTTCCTTCCTTCCTTCCTTCCTTCCTTCCTTCCTTCTTTTTTCTCTCTTTTTTTCCTGGCCAACAAGAAAACAAGGCAGCAGCTCAGCTGTCTAGACAGCTGTGAAATTGCCCACAGAGCCAACTATTCCTAATTAGGAATCCCGCTGGGCACCCCAGGCTCAGGCCTCTAACCTTCTGGAGAAGCCCTGTGGTCCTTAATGGCTACTGGAAGTGGAGGTTTTTTTCTGCTTCTCTAACTTCCCAAAAGCCTAATCTCTGCGCCACTTAACCTTGCAGAAGGTTTGGTTCAAAACTGGCTTATTGAAGATGAGGGAGCATAATCCTCTGACCATACTTTCTCTAAGGCCTAGATGGAATATCCTGGGGAAAATCCTAGGGAGTTAAGTGAAGGGGTTGGGGTAGCTGTCTATGACAAGGGCCACTTACTGACTTCAAATCAATTTGTTAACTCCTTATTATATTCCTCCTACTGAAAGGAGTACCAGAATGGGAACAAGGAGACCTGGGTCTTCCACTACCTCAAAGGAATACAGGCACCAACTGCAAAGTTATAGGTACTTCCTCCTTCTTTCTGAGCTTTAGTTTGTTGCTTTGTTAAATGAATCTCATAGGGTTGTTTGGCTATCTTACTACTCATAGGATCATCTTGGGCAAATCATTTCACTTCTCATTCAAATGAGGCTACTGAACAGGACGCCCATCTAAGTGTCCTTCCATGTTTTCATTCTCAGGGGCTTTTGGATTAACATGGAGGCATTGTGGTAGAGTGGTTAGATCACTGGGCTTGAAGTCAGAACACTAGGGTTCCAGTGTGGCAGATGACTGTTTAATCTCAGAAAAGACCCTTTGCCTCTCTGAATCTTGGCTTGTTCAATGTAAAAGAAGATGAATAATCCTGCTTCCACATCCCTTGCACATCCCTGTTTTAAAGTAAGGTCTTTGTGAACTATGAGAAGTCATATAAATATTAATAACATCAATTATTAACAATAATAAAATAATATATTATCACTATTGATTAATATTATTGATTGTTAATGTTAATATTATTGATTATGTCATTGATTTTATTAATAATATTAATGTTATGGCTTATAGAGCTAGACTTGAAAGGGAACTTAGAGACCATTTAGTCCAATCCTCTGAGTTTACAGATCAGGAAAAAGATTCTAAAATAACTTGCCTAAGTTAATTTCAAAGGTCGGATTTGAACCATGCTAAACCATTGTTTTATTACCTAATTTTCTAATGCTTCTTTTTGGTCAGAATGTTTTTAAGAAGATCATTCCTTTCTTTATTGGTAAAAATAATTTTTGATATTCTTATGTTACTGAAATTTCTCTGAAAATTTCTACATTCTCACTTCCCAGAGAGCCATCTCATAAAACAACAACTTAATTAAGAAAAAAAATCAGCAAAACCAAGAAATACCACATCTGAAAATACATTCAGTATTCCAGATCCCTGAAACTTCCACTTCTGCAAAGAAATGAATGGAGGTATATTTCTCATTATCTCTTCCTTAGGGCAATATGTGTTCTTTGCAATTTTGCAACATTAATTTTAATTGTTTTGTGGTTCTTTCCATTTATGGTTGAATTAGATGACTTCCTATCAAGTTCCCTTCCAACTCTAAAATTCTATGAACCTTTAAAAAATCTACCACATGGTTGAGTATTTAACTATATTCTGGTGTAATGTAGATTTGTATGGTGTGTCTTAATCTTGTCTCAGATCTTTGGGGATAGACATCATGTTTTCTATGCTTCTGTGATACAACAAAGATTCACATGTGTGTATATACATTTACATATAGACATACGCACACTTATCTATTTTATATATTATATATGTATTATATACCGATAATGTGTGTATGTGTGTGTCTGTGAGTTTGACAAATCCTTTCTTCTCAACAGTGTCAAGAAAAGTAGTATATATATATATATATATATATATATAATTATCCCTGTTAAAAATAAATTCTTTTGATTTCTTTCATTTTTTATATCATCAAAATTTACCTGAGTGTTTCTCCCCATTCCTTTCCCAGACAGGCATCCCATATAACAAACTATATTTTTAAAGACAAAATAAAGGGGGAAAATCAATAAAAAATGATCAATACCTCAAAATAAATCTGAAAATATATTCAATTTACCACATTTTTGGACCTCCCACCTCTGAAAAGGGGTGGGAGTAGGGTGTGTCTTTTCAAATCTATTATTTGGAGCCATACCTAATCTTTGCAAAATTTGCAAAATTACTTTTGATCTTTATGTGGTTGAACATTTTCTTCACATTGTTATACTCATTGTGTATATTGTTTTCTTGAGTAAGCTTTCTTTACTCTGCATCAGTTCATGTAAATCTTTACATGCTTCTCTATATTCATCATATGTATCATTTCTTACAGATCAGTAATATTCTTTTGCTTCTATGTACCACATTTTTTAAGCTAAGCCCCATTTGATGGACATCTATTTTATTTTCAATTCCTTTCCATCATAAAAGTGCAACTACAACTTTTTTGGTGCAATAAGGACTTTCTTCTCATCAATGGCCTTTTGGGGACATATGCCTAGTAATGGAATCTCTGAGTCAAAGGTTATGGACATTTTAGCCACTTAATTTTCATAGGGCCATATTTACTTTCCAAACTGTACTGATTCACAGCTCTACCAAAACTTCACATGACTATTTTTACAACCCAAAAAATATTAAATATTCCCATTTTTGGTCATCTCTGCCAATTTCCAGGATATTAAGTGAAACCTCAGATTTGTTTTGTATTTCTCTTATTATTAGTTATTCTCTTATTATCATTATATGAAGCATTTTTATGGTTGTTAATAGTTTCTGATTTTTATTTTAATAACTGTTTAGTCTTCTATATTAGGGGATGACTTTTGGTAGATAGATATAGATAGATGATAAATAGAATAGATAGGTAGATGGATAAATATAGATAAATGTGTACACAAACATACAAGTACATATGCACATGTGTACATATAGGGAAGCACATACATCTTTACATAGAGGCACACATACATGTATACACATATTTGTGTTTGAGTACATATGTGGGTCTTAGTTGTCTATGTTATCTTGGATGCCAAATTTTTACCTGAGAAATTGGATGCAAAGATTTTTTCCCCATTTGACCACTTCTCTTCTTATCCTAGATATAATCATGTTATTTAGGAGGAAGCTATTCAATTTCATATAATCAAAGTTGTCCGTTTTATCTTTTGTAATGGCCTCTACCCCTTGTTGGGTTAAGAATACTTCTACTATGGGGCAGCTAGGTGGCGCAGTGAGTAGAGCGCTGGCCCTGGAGTCAGAAGGACCTGAGTTCGGTTCCGGCCTCAGACACTTAACACACACAAACAAAAACCTAGCCGTGTGACCTTGGGCAAGTTACTTAACCCCAATTGCCCTTGAAAAAGCAAAAAAAAAAAAAAAAAAAACAGAATACTTCTACTCATAGCTCTACAACCTATGTGATTTACTTCTAAGATAGAGCATTTCTATAATTCTAAGCTCTAAATGTGAGGCTTATCTTTATCCAGGTCTTTGGTTAAATCATCCTAAATCAAAGCAGAGAACAAAAATCTTCTCCCCTGAGACTTCTGGGTCAATGAAGTAGCTAACTCTCTGTGTCTGTCATCTGTTGTAGGCCAAAAGCATTTTACCCATTTTCCACTGAACTTTCTCATAATCTGTACATGAGTAGTGGCTCCTATTCTGCTTTAGCCCCTGGCTCTTTGGAAGAGGGATTCTTGCTCATGCAGCTGATAATTAAAACCTTATGTGAATTAGAGTGTTTCCAAATCAAGACAAATGGATTCTAGTCTCCAACCTTCATTCTTTTCAGTCTTCTGGCAAGGAAAACAGCTTCTTTACCTAGAAACCTCCAATTTCACCTTGAAATACATCCCTCCAAGTCCCATTGTAAAGCCTACAAATTATTTTCCTAATCCATGATCTTTATCCCAAGCTAAGGAACATTTGTCAAATGAATACAGACACATTGACTAATGTTAATGAGTTCATTAAAGCAAAAGACTGACCCAGACAGACAGTGGACCAATGGGGCAAGTTTCATGGACTTTAGAAAGAAAGAGAGCTCAGAAAACATCCAGGAAAAACCTCTTATTTTGTAGATGAGAAAACTGAAATGATAGTATTTAAGTGACTTGTCATACACTTTACATTATGAACATCTTTAAGATAAGGACATTTTTTGCCTTGTTTGTATCCCCATTACTTAGCAAAGTGTTTGGCACATCATATACTCTTAATAAATGTTTGTCAACTCATAAATCAATTTAACAATTTTTATTATGATTAAAACTGAGATGGAATTTGAACTGAGATCTACTGGCTCCAAAACCACTGTGGGTTTTTTGGTTGTTGTTGCTATTGTTCAGTTGTTTTTCTCGGTGACCCCATTACAAGTTTTCTTTGCAAAGATTTTGGAGTGGTTTGCATTTCCTTCTTCAGTTCATTTGGCAAATGAGGAAACTGAAGCAAACACAGTTAAATGATTTGCCCAGGGTCACACAGCTAGTAAGGCTACATTTGAACTCAGGTCCTCCTGACTCCAGGCCTGACACTCTATCCACTATGTCACTTAGCTGCCCCATTAGTTCTTTAGTGTACAACTATTATAAAAAGGATGTAGGTCCCCAGATTTCAACCACTTTGAAAAGACATAAAGTACATTTGTGAACAATTAAAAGTTAGGCTCTGAAGAAAAGTATAGGAAAGAAGAGGTATTAGACTGACTACTAATCTGAAGGTCTACAGAGTTGTTGTACTGACCTCATTCTTGTATGCCAGTGAAACTTAGTCTACCAGCACCATGCCAAGAAATTGAATTGCTTCCATTTGAATTGTCTTAGGAAAATTCTGAAGATCACCTGGCAGGATAAGGTATCAGACACTGAGGTCCTTACTTGAACTAAACTGCCAAGCATTCAAACTCTGTTTCAGAGAGCACAACTCCAATGGACTGGCCAAACCATTCCAATGCAAAATGTACTCTTGCCAAAAAGACTATTTTTTATGGAGAACTCACACAGAGCAAGTGTTCATATGGTGGTCAGAAGAAGTGATAAAGTTCTCAAGGTCTCTTTTAAGAACTTTGGAATTGAATTGTGACATGGTAGACACTGGCACAGGACTGCTCAGCAAGGCATGCCTGCATCAGAAAAGGTGCTGTGCTTTGTGAGCAAAGCAGAATTGAGACAGCTCAAAGGAAACATAGATTGCGAATTTGGAGTATCCACCCCAAATATTCACATGGACTATTTGTGCCCAACCTGTGGTAGAGCATTCCAAGCTTGCATTGGTTTGATCAGTTACAGTCAGACAAATTGAAACTTGACTCAAGCATAGTGATATTATTTTGGTCCTCTTTGAGAACAAAGGACAACAACCATTTCTCAGAAATCTTTCTCAGAAATCACAAGAATTTCAGTGAAAATTCAAGCTGAAATTACATTCTTCTATGAAGGCAGCCTCCAAATAAAAATTACAGAGTCTTAGAGTTGAAAAGGACATAAGAGTTCATCTTAACTGGCCCATCACTGATTGAGATTCACCTCTTTTGAGAGAACATTGAGCCAAAGCATCTGATGCACTACCCTTGGTCAGATCCATAGTCCAACACAAAAAGAGTCTCTGCCTTTAAAAAGCATCTCCAAAAGATAATATATGGGAGAATATGGATGCCTGCTATTACATATTTTTATAACTGATGTCCCCCTAAATATATTTGCCTTCCTTTAATTATTTTTCATGGAATTATCAACCAATAAGCATTTATCTAAAGGTAACATGGTAAATAGAAAGTGTACTGGTAGAAAGTGTATTGCTCTTCAAGTCAGGAAACCTGGATTGTGATCTAGACTTCCTAAAGAAATCACCTAAGTTTTTGAAGTCTCAATTTTCTCTTCTATAAGATGGAGATGAAAATCTTATTCCAAAAAAAAATTATAAAATCCACAAAATATTTTGTGATCAATATACAAAAACTCACAAAGTATTTATATAGGTCAATTACAAAGTACTTTTTAAGGAAATAAAGTTAGCTGGGAGAATATTCAGTGCTTATGGCTATACTGTGCCAACATAATAAAAATAATATTAAGGGGGCGGCTAGGTGGCTCAGTGAGTAGAGCGCCAGCCCTGGAGTCAGAAGGACATGAGTTCAGATCTCGCCTCAGACACTTAACACACACACTTAACACACACAAACAAAAAGCCGTGTGACCTTGAACAAGTTACTTAACCCCAATCACCCTCCAAAAAGCAAATAATAATAATATTAAGAAAGTTAATTTACAATGTTAACGGCATTCCAACAAAATTATCAAAGGGGTACATTACTGAAGTTAATAAACATAAGAGCTTTAAAAAAAAACAAAACAAAATATAAAATGATGATAAGAGGTGGGATGGAAAGGGAAGAATTTTCTCAGATATTGAACTTGGACAACCAATTTTGGTTGTCCCAAAAGTCTTAGTGCAGTTTTAAGCTTTGATGACTTCAAAAGTGTAAATTCTCCAAATTTACAAAAAAAAAAAACCCATTATTTGAACGTTTAGTTTTTAAATATTTTTTAAACTTGTTTAGTATGGTGAATTTTGAATAATACATTTAAAATTTTCTAGATGACACTTTCTCAGACCAGCAGATCAGTAGATCAGCAGAGTGGATGCCCCTCAATTGGGGACTGACTAAACAAATTATAGTACATTAATAGAATGATTGTTTGCTGTAAGAAGTGATAAATATGAGGAACACAAAGAAGCATGGAAAGTTCTATATGAACCAAAAAAGAATGTACACAATGACTGCAACAATGTAAATGAAAAGAATAACCAGTTAAAAACAAAACTGATTTTGCAAGTTTACAGAAAACAAGCATGGCTCCATATGATTTTTTCATGTACCATAATCTTTTTAGCCGTTCCCCAATTGGTGAGCGTCTACTTTGTTTCTAATTCCTTGCCATCACTCAAAAAAAGCACTACTTCAAATTATGGTATGGTGGGGCCTTTCTTTCAAATAAGATGTTAAAATATGCTTTTCAGGGATAGGAGATGCACAAATCTGGTGCGGTGAACATGTTTGCATACTTTTTTGATGTAGTAATCAGTTTTGCTGATGTTTCCCTTCTTTTTTCCTACTTTTTGTCTTTAAAAGTATTTGTTATATGGGATGACTGTCTGAGAAAGGAATGATGGAAAAATCAATAGTATTTTAATAGAGAAAACCATATTTTTATTTTTTACATGACAGGGTTATGAGGAAATGATTATCAAATTTAAAATGCTATGGAGATATGTCTTTGCTGTTGTACCACATAGGATACAGAAGCAGCAGAACAGAGAATTTCTAGACTGACTCCAAAGAGTTGAGAAAAGACTAACACATGCAAAACAGATTTGTACAACACCAGTCTATAGTCAATTGCTAAATCATGTAGAGAATCATGTCTAAGGGTCTGTTGGTTTTCAGATTTAGAAATATAAAGGAACATAGTAGTCACCTAATCCAACTCCTTTATTTTACAAATAAAGAAACTGAAGTCCTGGGGCAGCTAGGTGGCACAGTGAATAGAGCACCAGCCCTGGAGTCAGGAGGACCTGAGTTCAAATTCGGCCTCAGACACTTAACACAAAAACTAGCCATGTGACCTTGGGTGAGTCACTTAACCCCAACTGCCCTGCCCTCCCTCTGAGAGAGAGAGAGAGAGAGAGAGAGAGAGAGAGAGAGAGAGAGAGAGAGAAAAGAAACTGCAGTCCAGAGAGGGAACAAAGAATCATTTATCTAGAAGAAATAAGAAATCTCGGAGGTCAATGACTTTATTTTAAAGATAAGGAAAATGAGGCCCAAAGTTTTTATGAGATTTTCTCAAGTTCACAATGAGAGTAAATGATCTAAAACTCAAATCCAGGTCATGTCACTACAAGTTCAGGACATATCCCACTATACTTTGCTATCTCATGGTATAGAGGAAATTATTTTTCTGAGGTCACATGAGGTAGCCTCAGATTTAAGATTTGAATTCAGATCTTTTGATTCAAAGTCCAAAGATTATCCAAATACATCAAAATATCCCCTCAAGAAAGGTAGAGGGTAGATATTTCTGCTAGCAGGAGTAGTCAGGGAACATAAATAGTGGTTTCTTGGCCATAACAGAAATTCATAGTGCACTTAATTCAGGTCACTGAAAAATTTCTCCTTTCTCTCTAGATTTACTGCATATGAGATAATTAGTCATTGCCTTTCTGGCTAATAGTTCTTCTGCAAAACTGAAATGGCAAACTGCTTAGGAGATATCATCTCCAAAGTTGTCTCTCCTCATCTCTTTGGCACCCCATTAACACCTTGACAGCTACAGCATACTTCCTTTTCCTTTTCTCATTAACCTCTTACCTTGTCTTACCAAATCATTTTAATTGCCATGTCTTATCAACAACCTCTCTTTGCCCTTAAGTGCTTCTCATTCTATTTATTCTCCTCCTTAGGTCTTTCACTGCATTCTGCTTTTCCTTCTCTTCATCATTAGGAACTTCAGTTTGATTTCTTTGATTTCCTTTTGAGATATTTAGTTTCCTCCTTCAACTTCTGCAGTCCACCTCAATTTCTCCTTTTAAGTTTCTAGACAGTTTCTCATTCTTCCTCAGCCCAAGTTTTTCTCCTTTTCCTAACCCCAACACCTCATACAACCTTTCCCTTTGGAAGACAGAAGCAGCTATTTCACTATGAACATATTGTTTAATATTCTTACTTTATAATTAAAGAGGTGAGGCCAAATGTGGTGATTAGTCCAAAACTGTATCAAGAAAATCCAGGTTATCTGACCCTGAAATCAATAGCCCACCCATAGAAATGGGGAAAAAGATCAAATCCCAAGAAGGGTCTCCTTTTGCCAAAACCAATCTTTACCAAAAATATGTTTTTTAAAATGGTTTTGGTCGTTTTATTTCCAGTATGTGTCTGTGGGGAGGGAGGGAAGCAAAGATAATAAGGGAGTCAAAAATATCAATGGGCCCTCCTCCCTGGACTGCAATTTACTAAAAAAAAAACCTGGTTGTATAGCAAGAACCAGGGGACCACCAGGGAAGCCACCAACCGAATAAATACCTAACTGGTACTATTCCCTAACTTGGAAATAAGTTTGACATTTTATAAAAGTAAACATAATTTCCCTCATTTTATCTCCCATCCACATCCTCAGCTATTGTTGGTAATCATAGTATCCCAGACCTAGAAGGGATCTTGGATATCACCTAAACCAATTTCTTCATTTGACAGATAAGGAATTAAGACCCAGAGGGAAGACATTATTTGACAAAGATCAGGAGAGGGGTGGGCAGGAAGAAAAGGAGGACTTGTGCTAAAGAGGGAGGAAATTTTAAAAAAATTGTAAGCTGTGGGGCATTAAATTTGGGAGTCTCCTTCAGAGAATGTGAGGGACATACACTAAAAGAGAAGAAGACAAGAAGAAAGATGAGAGAAGGAAGTAAAGTAGATGTAAAGGAGTTAAGGTAGTAAAAAAATTTTCTCTAGACAGCTAACCAAAAGGGATACTAGTGAGAAAGCACTGAAAGTCTTTCAACCAGAAATTATAGAGACAAAGATGAAATCTGTAATCATCTGCAAAGATTATACAATTTTTGTTATTGTGCTATGGCCAAGTGATTGTTATCTATGTTCAAAGAATAAGCTAACTGCCCTTCTAGAAGGGAAAATAAAGGACTTTAAAGGACACCTGTTCACTTTCTGAATTATTAGGGAGAATGGAATGTTTCTTTAAAAAAAATTAAAGGTACTGAAAAAGGAAAGAAGAAAAAGTTGGTGAAAGGTGGCAACCTTATTTTGTTCCTATTTTTAGTGAGAAGGTTTCTAATGTTTTGCTATTGCATATTACATTGCCCCTGGGACTAAAGTAAATACTTTTATATTATGTTGGTAAAAAAAATCCTTCCATTCTCATTCTCTTTAGTATTTTTAAGCCATGTTTTTTTTTTTTTTACCCATCAATATCATATTGGGGTTTTTTTTGTTTTTTTTGGTTTTTGGTGGGCAATTGGGGTTTAGTAACTTACCCAAGGCCACACGGCTAGGTTTTTATTTGTGTGTGCATTAAGTGTCTGAGGTCGGATCCAAACTCAGGTCCTTCTGACTCCAGGGCCAACGCTCTACTCACTGCACCACCTAGCCGCCCCCAATATCATATTGTTAGTATTTTGTTGTCTCCATGTTAGCTTATACTGACAATTTTCTGCCTTACATATCTGACATAAAGCCTGCTTAGTCATAAGGACTAATTTTTAAATGCATCATTATGTCCTCTAACTAATATTTCATTTAATATTTTTCTTCTATATTAATTAGAAAAATTGATCTATATTTTTGTAGTATTATATTTGTCAGATTAAAAAAAACACCATATTTGTCTCAGAGGTATTGAGAGTATTCTCTCTTTCTCTATACTTATAAATAAGGTATAATATAAGGTTATTTATTCATGGAAATTTGAAAGAATTCATCTGTGACTCCAGCTGAGACAAGTGTCTTATTTTATGTATAGGATGATGGAAAGAAATGGGAGGATAATTTTTAGATGACATTTCATTTTCTCTTTTAAGATTACTTTTTAAAAAATATTAATTTTCTGTTTTGTGTGTTCCAGCAATTTATTTTTCTATAGATAATTATTTACAAAATGGCCTTCTGCTTCCAAATTTTAAAACATATTGCAAAGCTGTTATCATCAAAAATATCTGGCACTAGGGAAGAATAGAGAAATAGATTAATGGAATAGAATAGAGAACCAAGCCATGCTACCAAATATATGCAAAGAATTATTGTATATCATTACTAAATAAAAAAGTAAGTTAGGGCATCACCTTCAATAAATGTTCTTGGAAAACCAGCTAGCAACATGGCAAGAAATAGAAGTAGGTACACCTTTCACACCATATACATCAGTGAATATTATCAGGTTGTTAGATTTAATCAAGTAGACAAGTCAACAAGCATTTATTACACTACTATTATATTCCAATCACTATGTTAGTCATTGTGGATACAAAGACTAGCTTAGTAGAGAGACAGAATGCAAACAATTTTGCACAAACAAGATATATAGGAGAGAATTACTCATGACAGGCATTAGCATTAAGTGAAATTAGGAAAAATTTCTTTTTTTTTTATTTTTTAGTTTACATTATTCATTGCCACGAGATTTTAAGTTACAAATTTTCTCCCCAATTTTCCTTACCCACCAACTCAAATCAGTGTTCCCACTGAATATCCCCTCCCCCAATCTGCTCTCTTCCATATCTTGCCCAATTACCCCTTTGACTTTCCAGTAGGGCAGGGAGGATCTCTATGACCCAGTGCCTGTATATCTCATTTCCTGGGTACATGTAAACTAATAATAATAACATGAATATATATTTTTAAACATTTGATTTTAAAACTTTGGGTTCCAGATTCTTTCCCATCCTCCCTTGTCACCCACCCTCACTGGGAAGATAAGCAGTTCAATATAGGTTGTACATATGTAGCTAGGCAAAACATTTCCATAGTGGATATATTGTGAAAGACTGACTATATTTCCCCCTATCCTATTCCACCCCGCAATTGTTCTATTCTCTACTTTGATCCTGTCCCTTTTCAAAAGTGGATGCTTCCAACTTCTCTCCCCCCCACCCCCAGGCTCCCCTCCCTTCCATTATCTCCCCTTTCTTCCCCTTCTCCTCTACTCTCCTGTAGGGTAAGATATCCTATTTAGTGTGTATGTCATTTCCTCCCTAAGCCAAACTCCATGAGAATGAGGTTGACTCATTCCTTTTTGCCTTCCTGTTCTTCCCCTTCTTTGTTACAATTTTCCCTTGCCTGTTCTGTATGAGAAAATTTACCCCATTCTGTCTCTTCCCATCTTTTCTCATCATATTCCTCTTTCATCTCTTAATTTCACCTTTTAAGTATCATCCCTTCCTATTCAATTGGTCTTTTGCCCTCTGTCTATGTATACCTATGGACATATATACGCACACTCACATATGTATTCATATGCCCTCCTATATAGACATATATGTGTATGTATACATATACACATATACATACATACATATATATGTGATGTGTATGCATGCATGCATGCATGTATGTATGTATGTATGTATGCATTTCTATTCCCTACAACTATTCTCATACTGAGAAAAGTTTCATAAGTTGCAATTATGATTTTTCCATGTAGGAATATAAGTATTCATATGACCACACCCCCTTCTTCCATTATTTTCATAGTGAGAAAGATATCATCAGTCCCAGTTATTGCTTTTCCATATAGGAATGTAAATAGTTCAACTTTGATAAGTTCCTTTTGATTTCTTTTCCCTGGTTACCTTCTCAGGCATCTCTTCCTTCTTGTGTCTGGATGTCAAATTTTCTATTCAATTCTGGTTTTTTCCTCAAGAATGCTTGAAAGTCCTCTATTCCACTGAATGACCATATTTTCCCCTGAAACAAAATACTCAGTTTTGCTGGGTAGGTGACCCTTGGGTTCATTCCCAGTTCTTTTGCCCTCTGGAATATCATATTCCATGCCCTTCGATCCCTCAGTGTAGAAGCTGCCAGGTCCTGGGCTATTCTGATTGTGTTTCCACAATATTGAAATTGTTTCTTCCTGGCTGCTTGTAGTATTTTCTCCTTGATCTGGGGATTCTGGAACCTGGCTATAATATTCCTGGGAGTTTTCTTTTTGGGATCTTTTTCAGGAGGTGATCGGTGGATTCTTTCAACCTCCATTTTGCCCTCTGGATCTAAAACATCAGGGCAGTTTTCCTTGAGAATTTCTTGAAGGGTGATTTCTAGGTTCTTTCTTTGATCATGGCTTTCAGGTAGTCCAATAATTTTTAAATTGTCTCTCCTGGATCTATTTTCCAGGTCAGTGGTTTTTCCCATGAGATAGTTCACATTGCCTTCTAATCTTTCGTTTGTTTGGATCTGCTTAACAGCATCTTGATTTCTCATAAAGTCATTAGCTTCCATTTGCTCCAGTCTAACTCTGAAGGAATGAATCTCCTCAGTGAACTTTTGAGATTATTTTTCCATCTGGCAAATTCGACTTTTCAAGGCATACTTCTCCTCATTGCCCTTTTGGGCCTCCTTTGCATTTGAGTTAGTCTGTTTTTTAAGGTGTCGTTTTCCTCAGTCAGGCTGTTGACCCTCATTTCATACATTTCCTGCATCCTCATTTCTCTTTCCAATTTTTCCTCCACTTCTCTTATTTGATTTTTAAAGTCCTTCTTAAGGTCCTCTATGGCCTGCAACCCGCCCATGTTTTCCCCTGGGGCTTTTGGAGCAGGACTTCTGACCTCACAGTCTTTTTCTCACTCTATGCCCCCAAAATAGGAGTCTAGGGTTGCATTTTTCTGTTTCCTTTGCCTTGGCATGTTGCCACTTAATTACTTGACTTTTGGGCTTGTTGCCACAGTATATCTTTGCTGACAGATAGGAGAATTTTCGTCCCGAATGTGTGGGAGGGCAACTTCCGTTTCTGGCAAGCTGTAAACCCACCCACGACTTCCACCCTAGATTACAATCCAGATCCAGGGAGGTTAAAGCAAGAGCGATTACCCCCCCAAGAATGATCGCTGGATCTCCCTACAATTAATTGGAGGCTGGGAGCTGGAGCTGCCTCTGAAAACTACAAAGTGGCCTGTCTCCTCAGTGGCTTCTAGCCCCCAGGGGAGGGAGCCGACACATTCCCCCAAATACAGGTCCTAAAGTCCATAGGACACTAACCTCTTACTTTGTCCTAAGCATGTCTATGTTGATAATTCTGGAGTCGCCACAGCTCCGGGTGTTCTGGGGTTCCTCCAGCTGGCTGTTGGCCCTGCCGCCCTGGGGCTAAAACGTTGGCTATCACGGACTTGGGCTTGGCTCGGCTCCTGCGCTCTGTGCGCTGCCAGGTCCCAGACCACTGTGCTGGTCCTTCCTGCAGGGCTGCTGGGCTGTCCTCAGTGGGAGGTTAGCTTCTCTGTGTCATTCTGTGGGTGCTGGGGCTCCAGAAGTTGTTCAGAGTCCCCTTTTACATAGTTTGGGGGGACTCTGGGGGCAGAGTGGCTTGGATGAGCTGTTTCTACTCCGCCATCTTGGCTCCGCCCCCCAGGAACCCCAAAATCCTTTTTAAGCTCCTCTATGGCCTGTAAGCAGCTCATATTTTTCTTGGAAGCTTTTGGTACAGGAGCTCTGGCTTTGCTGTCTTCCTTCTGTTCCATGCTTTGATCCTTTTTGTCCCCCAAATAAGAGTATAAAGTTGTGTTGTTCTGTCTGCTTTGCTTCCTTTGCTTGATCATGTTGCCACTCAATTACTTGACTTTTGAGCCTTTTGCCACAGTAGAACTCTGCTACCAGGATTAGGAGCTTCATCCCAAACGTTGGGGTTTTTGCAGCTGCTGGACATATTAGTTGGGTGCCCTCTCTGAAGCCTCCACATGCTCTGGCAGACTGCTCACACACCCAGGACCTCCACCCTAGACAGCAATCCAGATCCAAGCAGGTTAAAGCAAGAGCAATTATCCCTCAGATTGGTTGCTTGGTCCCCCTACAATCTGTAGACCAGGAGTTCTTAATCAACCACAAGTCATCGGCTGCACAGTGGTACCTCCTCCACTTCTTGCCCCAGGTGCAAAGGCTGGATCGCACTCCCAGGTCCCAAAGTCCACACTGCACTGACCTCTCACTTTGTCCTTGGCATCTATGGGTTGATAATTCTGGAAACTGCCACAGCTGCTTGTGATCTGAAGACCCTCCAGCCAGCAGCTGGTCAGGCCCGCCCTCAGGCTACTGACCTTGGCTAGGCAAGGGATTGGTTGGCTCCCACAATGCTTCACTGTCCCCTTACTGCTGGCCTGCTGGGCTGTCCTCAGTAGGAAGTTAGCTTCTCTTTGTCATTTTGTGGGTTCTGTAGCTGAGAAGTTTGTCTAGAGTCATTTTTACATGAATTGGAGGAGGTGGGAGCAGGAGCTGCATGGAAGTCCTGTTTCTACTCCACCATCTTCATTCCTTCCTGGAAAGATTTCTTACAGAAGTTAATTTTTAAGAAATCTGATTCTTAGGGAAAGCCAGAAGTCAAAGATGGAGAAGAAGAATATTCCAGCTATAGGGGACAGCCAGTGAAAACACCTGCAGTAAGGAGAAGGATTGTTCTGTGTGGGAAATTGCACATAAAATGGAACAAGAATTTATCTCAATTTCAGAGTAGAGATGACTTTATATTAAACAAGTAAGAAGAATTATCATGGACAATATCAAACTTTGTTGGATTAAAATGAAAAATGTACATCAAAAAATAAACATGAATAAAAGGGAAAAAGGATTAAAATTATTAAGAAAATAGACAAAAATTTGACATCTGAATGTTTGAGAAAACGTTAAAATTTTATTAAGTCCACAATGGGTAAGTAGCTAAAAAGTATGAGCAGATACATTTCAAAGATTAAAAAAGAAGTTTCCAATTGCTTGAAAAAATTCTGAATCTATAGTAATCAGGGACACAAATGAAAGTGACTCTTAGGTACAATAGATAATTGGCACAGAGCATAGAATCATGGATTTGGAGTTGGAAAGATCTGAATTTGAGTCCTGAATTGTGTAATACTGATCAAGACATTTAACCTCTCAACCTCAGTTTCTTCATCTGTAAAATGGAAATGATAATAGGACTTATCTCCGTTTCATTGTGAGGATTAAATGAAATAATGTATGAAATATACCTTGCAAACTTACAGCAAGATGTTATGTACCATTATAATCACCACCATCACCCAACTACCACCACCACCACCATCACCATCATCATCAGCATCATCATTATCACCTTTCCAATCCAAATGGCAGATTTACTTAAAAACAATGAAAGTCAATGTTAGTAGGATTTTCAAGACACAATTACACTTTTCACCACTGGAATAATTATGAAGTTTTAGAATATTTACAGCATGGAAAGCATAGACTTGGAAGCACATAGTAAAATAATAATCTACCTTTTAATTAATGTTTTAAGTTTGCAAAATACCTTACATAAATTAACTAATTTTGATTCTCACAATAAACCTGTGATATAGGGGCTACTATTATCCTCATTTTATAGATGAGGAAGCCGAGATAGAGAGAGTTCAAATAAGTTCCTTAGTGTCACACAGCAAAGTTTGAGTCCTGAGGCAGGACTCAAAGTCAGACATTACTGATTCCAAGTACTGTACTCTAACTATGTCATCTACCTATCTCCAAAAAAAGTTACAAAATTATTATATATTTTGACATAATAGTTCAATTCTTAAGATGTACCCTGAAAATGTTAATAAAACAAAAAAATTTCTTGTTCAAAGATTTTTATAGAATCATTATCTGCCATTACAAGAAAAAAAACTGAAAGAACATGAAATGTTCAACAAAAGGGGAATGGCAAAATGAATTATGGAATTGTAATTCAATTAAAATTGACAAGTATGAGGAATAAAAAAGAAATAGGAAAGATCTTTATGAAATAATATGCAACAAAAATCAAAAGAACAGAATACACACTAAGCACAACCATATAAAAGGAAAAATGTTGGGAATAAAAGAATAGATAAAACATTCTATGGAATAATTGAAACATTGAATATTTGTTCATCGATATTAAATATAAGTAAAAGCAAAGCAAGTTTAATCAATTTTGTTAACACTAAATATTGCTAATAAAGGAGAAAAGAATTTTAAGACTCAGAGGAAAAGTCTGACTGGTGTCAGAAAGTGGGAAGAGGTCACCCAGAAAATTAAAGTCAGACAGTTGGAGCTAAATAATTGGTATGATGCTCCTTCCAGAGATGACGGAGCTGGATCCTCTGAAGAAGAAGCATCTGTTTGTCATCCCAGGAATAATCATATGAAATCCACAGGTACTGTCAGTTTAGAAAACATTCAGTAAAGGTCAGAGGAAGAAGAAACAAATACCAGTGGTTTGTGCAGTCTGTCCTGTATACAGGATCTGACAGAAGACCTGCAGATTTGTTAAACCTGACAGAGCCATGATTGGGCTTGCCCCAGGGCACTGAAATTTAGAGGGTACTGACAACACTTGTACTTTTTTTTGCAATATAGAAACAACTGCATTTAATACTAGTTAATAAGAGTAATTAGGGAAAATAGGAAGCTGCCAGATGGCATGCTTTTCCTCCCCTCCCCTCTCAGTGTAGTTGTGTCCCAAGGTGCTGTCCTCTAGGTCCCATCCTCCTCTTCAGCCTCAATTCTACCCAAGCATCCTGGCCAGTTTCTATTTTTCACTCTATCACTACTAAACTTCCATGTGGAAGGGGCAGATAGACACTAAGGAGATGTGATCTGAAAGATACTGGAAAGTCCTTATTACTTCTCAACCACCTAAAAAAATCTCCTTAGAGAAGTTCTTGCTGGTGATTAAAAGTCCACCACTTAAGACCTATTCCTGCTGCTGTTCTCTGGTGAAGCAGCATGTTTTAATAGATAGAGCACAGAACTAGGAGCCAGGAGAACCAGGTTCTCTTCCCAGCTCTGCCACTGACATGCTGTAGGACCTCAGGGAATTCCAGCATGCATCTTCTCTCGCCCCCACCAAACTCACTTACACCTGGCACACCTGGTATCCTCTTCCACCACAGCTCTCTCACCTCAAGGAAAGACCCGTTTTTCTCTTCTTCCTAGCCCTTCAGCTGAATGGCCTCAGGCACCAAAACTCTAGTTAGAGTGTTGAAAAGGATGCCTTCTATCCCTCTGCTGATTCAAATGGATAGATGATACTGTCATAAAGAACCTAGAAAGTACTGCTAAGGGTTATAAAGTGTTGGACTAATTGAAGCCAATTGGTTCTTTTTCTATAAGAGGAAGTCAGGGCTAAAGAGAGAGACTGACATAAAGAAACAGAGAGACAAATTCAGAGAAAGACAGACTGAGACACAAAGACAAAGAGAGACAAAGACACAGAGAGACAGAAATAGAGGCAAGAGGAAGAAAGTCAGAGACAGAAAAAGGAAAAGAGACAAAAAAGGAGAGAAGAAAAGTTATTGATCTCTATCATTATCAAGATCAATGTTTCTCCAAATTCCTTCTTCCCTCTTTCTGACCTTGTAGATTTTAGTATATTTTACAATGTTGTTTCTTGTTTTTGTTTCTGTATTTTTTTTACCCAAATACACTCCATCAGGCAGAGCACTACAAAAATAATGCCAAGAGTATCAAAACTCAGAAAACGCTGATGTTGACAAGGACAACCAAAGACAAGAAAAAGGGAGTTTTTAGTCAAACTAGCAGATCAAGAGAATGGCTATGATCTCTACTCAAAGTGTGTGTGTGTGTGTGTGTGTGTGTGTGTGTGTGTGTGTGTGTGTGTGTGTGAGTGTGTGTGTCTTGTATCTGTGTGTGTGTGATGAAGATGATCACAGAATAAGACAAGAAAGCAGATTTGTTCACTTCTTAATTGGCTTCCATTTCCTTAGCCAAGGACAATGATCTTTGTACTAAAAAAAGAACAGAACAAAAATGACAAGTAAGGGATTTTATTACCCAAGATAGAGAGATTATAAGAGAATAGTGACTATTTTCTGTCGATTAGTACAAGTCAAAAGACCCAATTAAAGTATATCCTAAGCAAAAATAACAATAACAATAACAACAACAACAATAATAACATTTACATGGTGCCTTAAGATTTATTAAGTGTTATACAAATATTTCACCTGAGGCTCACAACAACTCTGGGAGGTAGATGTTATTATTACCTCCAATTTTAGATGAGGAAACTGAAGCAGACATTGGTTATGTGATTTACCCATGGTCACACAACTAGTAAGTGTCTGAGATCAGATTTGAATTCTGATCTTCCCAACTCTAGGCCTAGCTCTCTCTGCCACCTAATAGCCAGTGAAAGAATTAATGGATGGAAATACTGTGTGACATCTAGTAAACTCTAAAAGATCATGGAGAAGGAGAGAGTTGCTACACAACTAAAGATGGGCAAATATTTTATTTAAAAAATAAAATGTCATTGATATCTTTTGTTTTTTTACACCTCTGCATGTCCCAATATATCCCTCCATATCCCCTGACAGACATCCATCTCTTAGAACAAAGCAATAAAATAGATTAAATTACAAAGCCAGTTCAGCAAAACTAACCAACACATTGAAAAAGTGTGACATTATATTCAGTGTTTCATACCCACAACTCCCCTCAATACACACACACACACACACACACACACACACACACACACACAACTCCCTCTAGAAAAAATGGAAGGTTCCTTTTTATATTTCATCTTTGGAACCAAGCTTAGCCATTATAACTTTATAATGTTTTGATAATTTGTTGTATTTTTTTACATTTATATTTTTCAATTCATTGTGCATGTTGTTTTCCTTTTTCCATTCAATTCATTTTTAATTAATTTGTATGTCTTCCTATGCTTTTCTTTATTCATCCTACTGGTGTCTTATGATACAGTAATATTTCATTATTTTAATTTACCACAATATTGTGGTAAATACCCTACTCCAATGGGTAGGCATTTACTACATTTTTGTTTTGTTTATTTTTTGCTACTACAAAAAAAGTTCTTTTGTAAGTACTTTTATGTCTATGCAGTCCTTTTTATCATTGACTTCCTTGGGACATATACTTAGTGTTGGAATCTATATCTGAGTCAGAGATATAAACATTTTAGGGATTCCTTTGTCTAATTCCAGTTATATTTTAATAGGGTTGTTTTACAAAGTTCTAAGCTTTTGGGATACAAACTCACTAGCTGAGAAAAGCTGCCAGGAAACTGGAAAATAGTATAGCAGAAATTAAGTATAAAAAACATCTTGTACCTGATACCAAGATAAGGTCAAAATGGGTACATGATTTATACATAAAAGGTGACACTATAAGCAAAATAAAAGAGTATGTAATAGTTTGCCTGGTAGATCTATGGATAAGGGAAGAATTTAGGACCAAACAAATGATAGAAAACATTATGAGATGTAAAAATGGATAATTTTGTTTATATTAAAATGTTTTGCCTAAGCAAAACCAATACAAACAAAATTGGAAGAAAAGCAGAAGGGGGTCAGAAATTACACAAATATCTCTGATAAAGACCTCTTTTCTCTGATAAAGACAAAGAACTGAGTCAAACTTATAAGTATGCATCATTCCCCAATTGATAAATGATCAAAGTTATGAACAAGCAACTTTCAGACAAAGAAAACAAAGTTTATATAGTCATTTGGAAAATGCTCTAAATTACTAATGATTAGAGAAATGCAAGTTAAAAAAACTAGAGGTACCACTTCACACCCATCAGATTGACTAATAGAAAATGATAAATGTTAGAGGGGATGTGGGAAAATTGTGACACTAATATATGGGACACTAATTGATGGAGTTGTGAACTGATACAACCATTCTGGAGAGCAGTTTGGAACTATGCCCAAAGGGCGACTAAACTGTGAAATACTTTTTGATCCAGCAATATCACTACTAGCTCTGTATCCCAAAGATATTTTCAAAAATAGCTAGAAGGGTGGGGGTAGTAGCTAGGTGGTGCAGTGAATAGAGCACCAGCCCTGGAGTCAGTGGGACCTGAGTTTAAATTTGACTTCAGACACTTGACATTTACTAGCTGTGTGACCTTGGGCAAGGCACTTAACCCCAATTGCCTTGCCTTCCCCCCTCCAAAAAAACAAAAACACAAAAACAACAGCAAGAAGGGTCTATTTCTACAAATAATATTTATAGCAGCTCTTTTTATGATGCCAAAGAAGTGGAAATTGAGGGGACTCCCATTAATTAGGGAATGGCTGAACAAGTTGTGGTAAATAACTGCAATGAAGTACTATTGTCCTATAGGAAATGGTGAGCAGGATGACTTCAGAAAATACTAGAAAACTGACATGAACTGATTCAGAGTGAAGTGTATAAAACCAGGAAAACACAGTAACAGCAATATTTTACTATGAACTTTGAATAACCCCAGCTATTCTCAGCAATACAATGATCCAAAATAATCCCAAAGGACTCATGATGAAAAGTACTATCTCTTTTCAGGGAAAGAATTGATGGAGTCTGAATGCAGACCAAAGCATAGCATCCTATTTTCCACTTTTTTTTGGTTCAAGTTTTCTTCCACAAAATGACTAATATAGAAATAAGTTTCACATGATTGCACATGTATAGCCTATAACCTATATCAGATTTCTTACCATCTTAGGGAGGGGGGAAGAAAAAGAAGGCAGGAGAAAATTTGGAAATCAAAATTAAAAAAAAAAACTAATGTTGAGACTTGTTTTTACATGTAATTGTAGAAAATAAAATTCTCCTTGAAAAAAGAAAATAAATAAAATGGTTGCTCTGTACTAATTTATTTTTCTTTTAAAGGAAGAGAATGTAGCCTTCAAACCATAGACTAGTGAGCTGGATTCATTTCCTGAAACATTAAGGAACATATTATTAAAGTGATATTTAGTGATAAGAGTACTGATCACAAAAAGCCAGCAGGGATATGTCAAGATTAGATAATGGTGAAGTTAATTCTTTTCTATTTTATTTTTCATATTTGGAGAGGGCTATAGATTGGTACAGAAGGGTAATAAGAATAGTACTTGGTAAACACAACCATATCAATTTTAAATGTAAAATCTAATATAAGTTTGAAAAGTAATTTTCACAGGTATATGACAGAGAAACACAATTATGATAGATCTCTGAGGTCAACTCTATCTCTAAGGGTCTCTGATTGAGTCACATAGCTTCTCAGTGATGGGGCCTGTACTTGAACCTACAGCTTCTGACTCCAAAAGAACAGATATTCTTTCTGTTACACCATGGAGGCACCTAGGTGGCTCAGTGGATAAAGCACTGGTTTGGAATCAGGAAGACCTAAGTTCAAACTCAGGCACTTATTCTGTGTGACCCTGGGCAAGTCACTCATGCTCAGTTTCTTCAACTGTAAAATTGGGTGATGCTAGTACCTACCTCATAGGATTGTTGTGATGATAAAATGATCTGTAAGATGCTTAACAAAGTGTCCGGCTAATAGCTGGTGCTGCATAAATGCTTCTTCCCTTCCCATCTCTCCCATTACACTGTGCCACCTGCTTTAATTACCACAGCAACAGCCAACTACTGTAAACAGGTGCATATAAGCACAGGATCCCTGGGAGTGGAAGCATTCAGCAGAGCCCTATCCCCACACAGCCATCATAGACATTATCCAATGAAGCTCCCATAGAGAAAGGGCTGATCATCTCCAACAACTACCAGCCACCTAGCAGGCAAGCCAGTTTAGCTGAAACACCAGAGCACCCTGAGGGAAGGATAAAGAGACAGCATGTGCCATGCAAGTCAAACCACTGACACTATCTTGATTTCCATCTCCTCTTGGACTCCAATGGAGATTATCCTGAAGTCAAGAAACTTTGGAATAGCAGGGATTTCTACATAGTAACTCTTGTGGAGATGGAGCTTGGCAACTTTTCTTACAAGTACTACAACCATATCTATTGAAGATCCAGAAAAGAAGGTCTTGTTTTCACCATCCTTGGCACCTACAAATGATTCAACATCAGAAAGATATATATGATCTGATGAGTGGAAATGACATAAAAAAATAGACATTACCCCTAGCTTTGTCACCACACTATAAGGGGGGTTTTTTCTATCTGACTTATTGATGAAACCTTCTGTGGGTGTGTTCTCTCTCATTAGAATGGGAAGTTCTTGAGAGTCAAGACTTTCATATTTTTCCACTTGTATCACCAATGTTTAGCATGGTGTTTTGTACCTAGTAAACATTTGATAAATGTTTTATTCATTTCATCATACTGATGAGACCAAGCAGCTAGAAATGAAGTAGAGTAGAAAGAGCAACAGACTACAATTCAGGCTCTATTTCATGCTCAGCTGCTTAACTCTGTGTGCAAATCACTTCCCTCTGTGTCTCATTTTCTTGACCTGTCAAATGGGTCACCTATCTTACCTCATGGGTTTGTTATGAAGTTCAGATAAAGTGATGATTTAATTCAACAGACACTTTTAAATTTCCCCCATAATAGAGGCATTGGGTGCACAAAGGTGAAAATGGCAACTGTTTGCCTTCAAGTAGTTTGCATTCTCCTAGTTGGGACATAATATCTACACAGGTAATTAAGTACCATCCAGCACACTGATCAGGTAGAGTGTGATTGAGGGCAAAAGAGAGAAGCAGACAGGTTACAATAGGAATAAGGAAGGAAATAACACTCTCATCTGGGAGGACCAGGGAGAGCTACAAAAAAGGAGTCAATGCCTTAAATGAAGGTTTAAAAAAAGCAATTTAATTGGCTGAGATGACGAAAGATTCCATTTAAAGCATATGATAATGCATCGAGGTAGAATATAGAGTTTTAAGTTCAGTTAATAGCTAGTGGTCCAATTTGAGTGGAATTTATATTCTATGAAGAGGAATGGTGTTAAATGAATTTAGAAAGGTAAGCTGTTTTCATATTGGTGTTTTATACTACAAGCAATAGGAAGCAACCTCAAGTTTTTGGGAATGGAAGTGATGTGGTCAGATCTGTGCTTTGGGAAAACTTAGAGTAGCTATGTGAAAGATGAAGGTGGGAGGGGAGAGATGGGAGTCAGGAAGGACAATTAGAAGTCCTTTACGATAGTCCAGACAAGAACTGAATTGCTAAGAACTTGGACTAGGGTTATGACTGTGAGTAAAGAAAAGGGGATAGATGCGAAATACATTGGACTGTAAGAGCTGTCAGTTCTTGTCAAGTGATTAGACATGTAGTGGTGAAGGAGAGGGAGGAGTCCCAAATGACCCTAAGGTTACACACTTGGGAAAATAGGAAAATGAAATTGCCATTTATAGAAGGACAGAATCTGGGGTACAACTTGGATAGTATAAAGCACGATAAAAATGCAAGGGATCCATGTGGAAATTATACAGGATAATAGATCTGAAAAAGGTCTTCAAACACAGAATGCAAAAACATGGAACATTGGGGTTTGAAGAGACTAAAGAATATAGATAATTAGAATTTCATAGGACTTAAGGAATAGAATTCAGTTCCCTAATTTTTGGAGAAAACTAAGTCCAAAGAAGGAAAATGACTTGTCCAAGGCAATAGCTTGTTACAAAGCAATAGATCATCATCATTTATATATAACTTCAAGGTTTTTGACTACACACATGTGTGTACATATATGTACACATATACATATCTGTGTAAGAGTGTATATATGTTATATATATATATATATGTATGTTTTGATTTTTACAACCACCCTATGAGGTATTACAGGTATTATTATCCCTTTATCATAGATGAGGAAACTGAGACTCACAGAGTTTAAATGACTGACCCATGGCCAGAACTAGGAAGTATCAGTCAGAGGCAGAATTTGATTCCAAATCTCCCTTACTCTAGGTCTATATCTACTTTTCCGTATGAAAATTGAAATTCAGGTTATCATTCCAAATCCAGTTATTTTTCCACAGCACTCTACTAGCTCATGTCTTGCAGCTGGTTCAAGTCTGTGTCACTTGACTGCCAGGCTAGTGTCCTTTGATTTTTATCTCAAAGTCTCTCTCTCTCCCTCAGAATCCTCTCTTCTCTCACCATCCTCCTCCATGGAAGCCTTTAACTCTGGATCTATTTCTTCCTGGTGATCTCGTTTTCATCACCAAATTCCATATGAATATTCTTACCATCAGAACAATGGTTTAGAGTTGGGAAAATGCTTCCTCTCTTAGCAACATCCCCCCTCCCCAGCACCCCTTCCACTCCCTTTTGTCCTGGTGATATCTGAAGAGAGAACACCAAAGCCCCAAAAGTTCTTACTAAAACCCCCAGCTCAATCAAACTGCTTTTAATAGCTTTCTGGGAGCAAACATCCTTGGCTCTTATTCCAATTTAATCTGTCAATTTTTCTAAGTCTTTATCACACTTTATCAAACAGTGTATCAGTGTGGGAAACCTGGCCTCTCTTCTCCTCTTTCCCTCAGGCAATTGCATAATGGAAATCCAGGAAGGAATACATTTTGTGCCATATTTTAGTTATTTTTGTGTTTTGCTTTAGTGTTTTTGATTTTTTTTTAACGATGCCACCCCCTGGCCCCCTGCAATAATAACTGTAGCTCCCTTTTCTACAATGAGTATAATTCATATGGCAGTGGAGATTCTATAGGTACATGCTATTTACAAGTCAGGAAACACAATCAAAGACTCATCATCATCACAGCAATACCTCACATTTATATAGTCCTTCAAGCTTTTTTGAATGCTTTCCTTTTTAAAGCATTTTATTGAAGTTTTAGATTTTTTTATATCATGGTTGCCACCTAATAATCTCTCTCCCCTATAGAATGCTCCTTTGTAACACAGAACTTGTTAAGCAAAATCATCCAACACAATGATCTGGTCTGCAAGTGTTTTCAACACTCAGAACCCCTAGTCTACCACTTTTTTTTGAGAGAAGTGCAACATCATCAATCTTTCCTTGGAGTCAGATATTCCAGAATTTGAATTCCTTTTCACACACTTACTAGCTAAGTGATCCTAGAAAAGTCATCTTACCTCTCTTCCTTAGTTATAAAATGAGGATAATAATAGCTATCAAATCACAGTGTTGTTATGAGAATGAAATGAACTAATGTACATAAAGAGCTTTGAAGACTTTAAAGGGCTATTTGAATATGAGATAATTTTCATCTGTTCTCTGGAATCAAAATTGTCTATTACATTAATTCATATTCTTCTATTTTCTTTATTCATTAATTTGTATTATTTGGTATTTCCCTTTCCATTACTTTGGTCACAAAGTATTTTCTTTGCAATGATGGTGTATTATTATCCCCATTTTACAGATGGGAAAACTGAGGATCAGAGGCATAGTTTTCTCAGGGTCACACAATTAGTAAGTGAAAAAAATAGGGAGCTGTAAAAAGTATTTTGACTCCAAAGATAGGGTTCTTTCCACTATATAGTGTTGCCTTCTGTGGGTGAGAGATATTTTCCATAGAAAACACAGAAAAAATGCCATCACAGGGAATACTGGCAATAGTGATTTCTAGATTCACTCTACATTTCTCCACTTCATATATTCTATGATCCATTAGGCCACCTAGACTGACCCCCCCTTGTGGTCCCTCACACATGACAGTCTATTTCCAATATTAAGCCTATGTACAAGCTATTCCTCATTTCTGGAAATATTCCCTCCTCGTTTATGCCTATTTGATTCTGTTTTCGTTGAGACTCAAATCCATCCCCACTTTCAAGTTTTAGTTTTTCCTGATTTCTTTCTCCTTGGCTATCCCTTGGTTCATATCCCCCCCCCCCAATTTATTTTTATTTTGTAGACAATTGCACATGTACATGTTGTATCCCACATGTCAATGTAAGTTCCTTGAGGACAGACACTGATTCATTTTTGTCTTTGTTCTCTCAAGTCTTGGCACATATTAAACACTTAATGAATTCTTACTGATTGATTGATACAGTAAGATTTTGCCACCCCAGTCTTGGATCTCTTAAAGGAAAGGGTACCTAAGGCAAAAACTTTAAAGACATTTATAGCTACAAGCATTGTCTCCAAATTATTTATGCACTTCCTTGAACTGTAGTAGGGCACCATTAAGAGGAAATTGAAGAGTGTGACAGAGATGGGAAGGTATAATAGAAAGGGCATAAGAATCCCATCTCTGTTACCTACTACTGGTATGATCTTGGTCAAGATATTTCTCCCCTCTGAGTCTTTACTGATCATCTGTAAATTGAGGAAGCTGAACTACATGATCTCCAAGTCTCCTCCCAACTCTAGAGTCTCAGTTGTGCTTTTCATGCAGAAGCCAAAATGTAATCAAGAAGTAACCAACCTCCTAAGAAAGGGAGAAGAGGTTCAAGGTGAAGAAAGAAACACATTTTGGGGAGGGCAGGGAGGTGGTGGCTTGGGAAATATGTGGATGCTTTTGCTTGATTGCTTATTTGTTATAAAGATTGTGTTTTTCCTTTTACAGACAGAAAAACTAGGAGAGCTATGAATAATGATGTCAAAGCAAGGAAGAAAAGAAAGTTATTGAAGCTTTTTTTAATATATAGAAGAGAATAGAAGGAATCGCAGACAAGGAAGCCAGTTCTGAAAGCAACATGTTGACTTTACAATATATTTTTTAGAAAGCAAGTTTTATGTAACATGGATTCACAGCTTCTCATTTAACCCCCCTTTATGTAAATGTTCATTTTTTATGTTTGCAAAGTTCAGAATAAAAAAACTGAAGATGTTACAGTAACATCTCTGAGTCCCAATTTCTTCCTCTTCAATTGGAGTTTAAGATTATCTGTAGGACTGACTCATGCAGTTGTTGTGATGTCCAAATGAGATTCACTCATGTATATTATTTTGCAAACCTTTTTTAGAAACAAGGAGGAGTTTATAGAAACCTATACTCTATTTTTGGCTCTTTCATTACATGGCCTTGAGCAAGTCATGTGGTATTTCTATGTCTCTGTCTGTGAGATAGGGATCATCACTGCTGCCTCTCAAACAAATAAGGTGGTTTAGCTCAGTGGAGATGCAGATGCGATGTGATCACTGTCTTCAAGCGTTTGATGAAGGGTCCTGCATGGAAGCTGAAGCACAAGATTGATCAGTTTCAAGAATGAGGGGAGGATAGAAGGGAAAGGAAATAAACATTTATATGGTATCTACTATATACCAGACACTGTGCTAAGCACTTTATAAATACCTTAATTAATCCTCACAACAATTCTGGGAAGTAGATGCCGCTTTCATCCCCATTTTACAGTTGAAACTGAGGTAAACAAAAGTTCAGTTACTTGCCCAAGGTCACACAGCTAGTCTGGAGTAAAATTTAAAGTCAAGTATTCCTGATTTCAGACTTAGTATTCTATCTCCTATATTACCTAGCTGCCTACAGCAGATCACTTCCTATGAATAAATAACCATGATAGATGCCAGGGATACAACATTCATTTTTTCTTAAGGAGCTCCCATTCTATTAGAGGGAATATCATATATACATATATATATATATACATACATACATATATATACATATATATATATATATATATACATTAGTGAATAAGAAGCAAATTGGGGGATCTGGGTATATGAGTAGAGCACTTAAACCTAGGGCCATCAAGAAAGGCCTCATTTAAGGATCAATAAATGAGCTAAGACTTAAAAGTAATTGAGGATTTCAAAAGAGGTGAAGAGGGAAAGCATTCTAGACATGAGGGATGGCAAAAAAACCAAGGAGACAGGAGATGGTATTTTGTATGTGGCATGAAAGTAGACTATGGAAAGGGAAATTATGTGACTGTTCACACAGCCTAGATGACATGGTAGTCCTCTGTCCTGCCAGGGAATTTTCTTTTATGTGCTGTCTCTTTCAATTAATTTAAGTAGATACTAACTCACTTTTTGTATTTGTATGCCCATCATATAGTGCTTAATATATAATTTCTCATTCATAATAAGAACAATAATAGCATTTATGTAACACTTTATGATTTGCAAAGGGGTTTACAAATAGTATCTCATTTTACCTTCATTTTATCCCTATTTTACTAGTGAAGAAACTGAGGCAGACAGAAGTTAAGTGACTTCCCCAGGGTTACTAGTAGTAAATGTCTAAAACCAAATATGAACTCAAGTCTTCCTGATCCCAGCTACAGTACGCCATCCACTATGCGACCTATCTGACTGATTGCCTATCAATGATAGCTCATTGATTCATCCATTGATTCATTCATTCACTCATTCATCAGTCTGGATAGGAAGACTAGAGTCAGATCATTAAGTACTTCAAATACCAAACATATAGTTTGTATTCAGTCTTGAGGCAATAATGAATCACTAAAGCCTCTTTATATCAGACCTGTACATTAGGAAGATTATTTGGGCAGCTGTGTGGAAGATGGATAGGAGAGGGGAGAGGGGAAAGGGTAGCTTGGAAGCAGGAAATAATCCAGAAGCAAGGCAATATGGACCTGAATGAGTGGAGAGCAGAGGCTGAATCAAGACACTCTGTGAATGTAAATGTCATTTTGGGACCTTTTCTAGCAGACCTCTGAACCCAGGCCTAATCTCCTATGCTCCTTTGTGTTAGAAAGAGGCCTATCTTATGGTACCATCTGGTATCACAGGATCCATGAGAGTGAGAAACTATGTCAAATGGTATACCAATCCTATGGCTAGCAAACCCTCACCAGTTTGGTGAGGGGAAAGAACCTTTTTCCTAATCTCAGTGATTCAGAATCACTGTCTTCCTAGCCCCAAAACTCCTTCCCCTGAAATCATTGCCCCATCCTTATCACCATCTACCTTAGCTTTATCCCTCCACAATCCATAATTAATACTGCCCTCTTTGTTCACTGGGTCTCCTGGAAATGTTCCAACATAATAGCCTCACTTTCCCTCTTATAGTCTTTCCTCATATAGGCCCATATTTTGCCCCCACAGAAACCTGGTTGCCCCTAAAAGATACTGCATCCCTGGACACTCTTTCCAGTACTGGATAGACCTTCTTTTTATGTCCTCTGACCCAGCTGAGGAAGAGAAATAATCCTATACTTCTGGACCCATCATTTTTACCGTCATTTACCATCACTTCTGGACCCAAACCTTGATGCTATTACTCAATAACCTCTTCTCCTTTGAGATTCATACCATGAAAAAATACCATTTTACCCGGGTCATGGAAGCAGTTATCAGCTAGATGTCATTCTCCTTCTTATGAAAAGATCAGTATTTGCCTCATAGTATTCCTGTCCACCTTAACACTTACTTTTCTATTTGTGGACTTCAATATATGTGTTGATATCCCATTAAATAACCTGTCTTTCCAATTCATCATCTCCCTTAGCTTCCATGAACCTCTAACTTAACTTAATTCCAATTCAAACACAGGGATGTTTATACTCTAGATCCCATTATTATCCAGACATGTTCCACCAACATTATTAAGAATTCTTAAATTCTTCTCTCTGACCATAACCTACTCTTATTCATTTCTCCCTTTGCTTCATCTCCTCTTAATATATTCTTCACCTTAATCTCCATTAGCACTACTTGTACAAGCTTTCCAAGTCACCCCCTCACATTTCTCCCTTCCTGATCCTGGCCCTGTAATTAACCACCACAACTCTAAATATCATCTACTTTTAAATTCCTTACTTCTTTTTCTTATTGCTACTTTTTTCCTATTGCTATTCATGCCTTGCCAAACTTTGGCCTTGGGTTTTATACACTACCTTTATCTATTACCTTTCCCTCTCCCAATAAAGAGTTGCCAAAGATATCATAAAACCATGCCAGTGGGGTCCAGAACAAATTCCTGTTATCTAATCTCAAGTGGTCCCTCACTACTGCAGAGCAATCTTTTTATTATTACCTAATTGACTCTATCACATTCCCTGAAATGGACATTACAAACTTCCTCCCTTCCCTTCAAGTCTCCTGTCCCCTCTTTTCCCACTCAATCTGAAAAGAGAAACTTGTCTTATGCTTTACCAAGAAAAAGAGGCTTCATGGCTATAAAATCCCTTCATATCCGGTAGCCTATTCTCAGCCTGTTTGACTTCTCCATAATATCTGCCACTGTTGACTTTCCGCCTGCTCCAAGATAATTGTTCCTCCTGAGTCACTGCTCTCTTCTGGACCTTGGCCTACTTATCTGACTCCTTCTTCTTAGTCCATGTTACTGGATCATCATCCATGTACTGATCCCTTATTATGGTGTTCCACAGTCTTATCCTGGGCCCTCTTCTTTTCTCTCTACCCATCCCCATTATTTGATGATCTTGTCAGCTCCCCTGAGCTCAACTATTATCTCTATGCAAAGGATCTCGGATTAATCTAGCGAGTCCTAATTTCCTTCCTGAGTTCAAATCTTTCATTGCCAATTACCTGTTAGACATCATTGCCAGGGTGGCTCATAGTCGTCTTAAACGTATCATGTCCAAAATGAACTTCACCTTCTCCTATGAAGAACTAAATCCATCCCTCCTCCAGATATCCCTATTTGTTGTGAGGGCATTCCTGTCCTGCTAATCAACTAGGTGCACAACCTTGACTCTTTCCTCTCTCTCATACACTGACTATAAACAATGAGTTGCTAAATCATATTGATTCTACCTCCATGAAATTTCTCTTATCTACCCTCATCTTTCCATCCCCAGAGCCACTACTCTAATAATTCAGGCACTCACCACATCTCTCCCGGACTAGAAATGGCTGAGTGGTAGACTGGATGGAAAGCAGGAATTGCAGTCAGGAAAAGCTTGGCCCAGATATTGCTTCAGACATATTAAATGTGTAACACTCACCAGTATGACTTGTTTTTTTCATCTGTAAATTAGGGAGCTAGACTAAATGACCCCTAAGGTCCCTTCCAACTCCAAATCGTATTGAAACAGTCTTATTCTCTAATAAAATGATTTTCTGAAAATAGAAATCTGGCTATGTCATTCTTTTACTCAAGAATGTTCCATGAGGGTTCCCATGGTTAATTGTATAAAATACAATCTCTTCTATTTGGCTTAGGGCACCTCACAATCTGACTCTGGGTCACATTACTACCTCATTCAATCTAGGTCACAACCTAACTGACCTAACTGCTGTTCTATGAAGTCAGTGATCCATGCCTTTACATAGACTGTCCTCCATCCTGGAATGTTTTCCTTCCTCCTCTCTACCTCTTAGAAACCCAACTTTCCTTTAAATGTTTGCTCATATTCCATCTCCCATGGGTAGCTTTCTCTGATATCCTCAATTGTTAGTGCTCAATATTTCCCTATTTACCTCCATGTTGTATCCCTCTAGTAGAATATTAAATCCATGATGTTAGAGCTTGCCAAAAATCAGAGTTATACAATAATGGCATGATCTTTTTCATTGGGCAGTGAGTTCCCCACTGGTGATGGTTTATTTGGAAATCAGTAATCACTTGTCAGGAACATTGAAGGAATCTATATTTTGGGTAAGTATTAGACTAGATGATCTTTGAAGACCCTTTCCAACTCTAAGATCCTATGGCTTCTCATCCTAAATCCTCATCCTAAATTACCCCCCAAAGGGTTTCCAAAAGATCAAATCAGATAATGGATAGGAAAGCAATTTATAAAATGCAAATTACTTTATTATTCGTTTAGTAAATCAGGTGTAGTAGTATATGGCAACCTTGGTCCTTGGGCTTTTACCAGCTAGGTTGTTGCTTTTTCACAATAACCAATTTCCAAAGGCAGAGCTATTCTCCATTTTCCTGAGGATGTTTAAATTCAGACTTGAAATGATTGAAGTGTCTCTTTCCATGTTTTGCTGTGAGAATTATTTTTTGGAGACCAGACTGGAGCCAGGCTATCCTCATTTGACTTGCGATATTTGAACCAAAATTAGTCTCTCTCTTTTTATAGGAATGAAGATGAAATCTAAAAATCCAAGCTGTCTTTCAGCACCAAGTGTACTAAGCTTTAAGGGCTCCCAAAATAAACAGCTGAGCTTTCCAGAGAGCAATCACAGACCTTTAAGGCTCTGTCAGCATGGGTGTTTACCTCCGAGTCCTATTTCTGTCACAGATTGTCCAAGGAGTCCCTGTCCTGACAAGGAAGTGGGAATTGATTCATTTTGTAGTCAATCAACAAGCTTTTATTAAGTGCTAAGGGCTCGGGATATAAATACAAAAATGAGGCAATCCCTTCCCTTGAGGAGCTTACATTCCTCTATGAAGATATATGTTCACAATTATATGCAGATGAGTCTATACCGTACCAACAACTGTCATTTCTATAGCAATTTAGAGTTTGCAAAGCACTTTCAAACTACTCCTGTATGAGACAGAACAATTATTATTATCCCCATAAAATTCACAAGGGCTGTTTTTATATGTGTATATGTATGCATATACATGTCTGTATATACATGTATATACACACACAAATAGAGTATCCTAAGAGATTTAAGATTCAGTGGCTTAAAACTACACTAAGACTTTTGGGACAACCAGTATACATACATACAGATAAACATATGTATATATAAATATATAATATAAATTTATATATAAATATATAAATAATATGCTAGATTGTGCCATATAATAAATAATGTTCTATAATATATTAATATGTTTATAATTTATATAGATATCATATACAAATGTAATCTCATAGCTCAAAACTGCACTTATCTGTGATAGGCTATGTGTGTATGTGTGTACATCTATCTATATCTATATATCTCTATCTATCTCTCTCTCTATCTATCTATATATATATATATCTATATATATATATATATATATATATATGGAGAGAGAGAGAGTGGTGTATGTGTAGAGGTGTGTGTGTATGCATGTCTGTGTAAATAATACATACATACAAAAATGCTGTTGGGGGGCATTAACAAATGGAAGGCAAAGGAGCCCTTTCTGACAATCATCAAAGAATCATAGCATTTAGAACTGCAAAGGACTTCAGAGATAATTTATGCCAAAAGCTATTACTTTATAGACGAGAAACCTGAGATCCAGAGAGGTGAATCAGTCTCCCTTATATTTATATGGAGTTTTATGGTTCCCAAATGCCTTTCATCCTTATCTCATCTGATTCTGCATTGGATTGGAAGATCATCTCAACAAGACTGGGAGTTTGGACACAGACTAATACTGTCCCTATTTGACAGAGGAGGAAACTGAAGCTCAGAAGTGAAATTTCTTGCCCAGAGTCACATAAGTGGTAAATAGCAAAAGCCAGATTCTCAATCAGGTCTCCTGACTCCAAGTCTAGTGCTCTGTATGCCATATAATGCTTAAAATATGAAATTTGTCCCTTTATATGGCCCCCAGACTTCACTGAACATATGATAAAATAAAGCCCAAACAGCCCTGGGTGCAATCAGCCCAACCCCAGATACATTTATACTAGTCACCGGTTCCCTCTGCACATGACAGGGCTCCCCTACTCTGAAAGCTTTTTTCCTGAGGAAGTTCAAGGCTAAAGAAACATTGGACTGCAGCATTCAGAAGCGTTCTTCACTCTTGTAGTCCACTGAGTCCTCTGCAGCCTTGCCTAGGCACCAGAATATAGGCTGATGAAGTTGGGAATGGTTTTGAAATGGTTCTATCGGTGTGGCTCTGCAGGGACCTCTAGGAGCCTGGACTGTAGCATAGTTGGGTCAGATAGCTGATGGATGAGCACACCTCAGAACCAAAGAGTTAAAGGGAAAGTCAGAGGCCATTTGGTACAACACACACTGGAAGATCCCTCCCCCTCACCACAATATAATTGGGGAAGAGAAAGGGAATGAACATGTATTAAGCACTTATAACATGCCAAGTATTGTGTTAAGTGCTTTGAATAACTTTCTCTTTGGGTACTCACATTAACCCCATGAGGTACGTGCTATTGTTATTCCCATTTTACAACTGAGGAAACTGAAGCAGACAGAAGTTAAGTGACTTTTCCTAGGTCACACAGTTAGTGTCTATAAAGCTGAATTTGAACTCAGGTTTTCCTGACTCCAGGCTCAGTGCTTTATTCACTGTGCCAAAACCCTCATTAGTCAGTTCTCCATTACCTAAAGTCTTCGAGGAAAGGTTTGACAACTATTTGTTTGGAAAGTTATAGAAGGGACTCTTGTCCAGGTATGGATTAGAGTCCAGAGGTGGGGAGCCTGCGACATGTGGCCTCAAGGCTGCAGGTGCCCCACCCCTGTTAGACTACATGCATTCTAAACTCCTTTCCAAATAGGAAAATTCTGAACTAGTAACTGAGGATATAAAAGACAAAAATGAAAACAGTCCCCATCAAGCTCCCCTCAAGGAGCTTATATTCTACTGGAGTAAAAAAATACATACCTCACTAAGTCAATGTAAAATACAGTCAAAGCAAATAGCAATACAGATAGTGGTCATATGTCCGACCTCTGACAAACACACTAGAAGTGTGACCCTGGGCAAGTCATTTAACCTCTTCATGTTCTAGGACAGGGTATCAAACTCAAATTGAAATGGGGCCACTAATCTGTACATGGGAGGCAGGTAGGTGGTTTAATGGACAGAGCACTGGGTCTGATGCCAGGAAGACCTGATTTTGAATCTAGCCTCAGACACTTACTAGCTATGCGACCCTGGATAAGTCACTTAACATCTACCTGTCTTAATCCACTGGAGAAGGAAATGGTAAACCACTCTAGTATCTTTGCCAAGAAAACCCTGTGGACAGAATTGGCATGATGTGGTCCATGGGGTCACAAAGAGTCAGATAGGACTGAACAACAGAATAACAACAATTTCTACATAAGGATCCCTGTAGGCTATGCATTGACTTAGTTTTAAAATATATCATTCTCTGTTTTGTTGTATTTTTCTTTATTTTGTTAAATATTTCCCAATTCCATTTAAATCTTGGTTGGCTGGGAGTGTAGTGGGCCACATGCAGTCTACTGGCCACATGTCTGACAACTCTGCTCTAGGCAGCCCTCTGAGACTATACAGTACAGAGAAGGGACTGACCTACATTAGTTCAGTAAGATTCCTCACCTGGTAGTTTCCTATACCAAGGAAACCACAGGGATTGTCCTTATTCCACACAACAGAAGTATAAATTTAACCTACTGGAAGGAGTTTATTGTGTTCCTTCCCTTCCTTTCTCCCCCCCCACCAGAAATAAAAGCAAAACAAACAAAATAACCTCTTCTCTATACTAAGCATCAATAATGTCTTCAATTGATCCTCTTATGGCATTATCATGAGACCTTTCACTATCCTAGTTACCCTCTTCTGGATACTTTCACATTATCAATGCCCTTCCTAAAGTGTGGTACACAGAAAGGAGGACACTTATTAGAGACTAAACAAGATTTTCTGGACCACTTAGCATGGAAGAGTAGTGTTGACCAACCAGCTGGACAGAACTGAGATTTAAGGCAAGGTAGGACTGGATGCACTATTGTTTTTGTTCAGTCATTTCATCATGCCCAATTCTTTGTGACCCCACTTGCGATTTTCTCGGCAGAGATACTGGAGTGGTTTGCCATTTCCTTCTCCAGCTCATTTTATGGAAGAGGAAACTGAAGCAAACAGGGTTAAGTTACTTGCATAGGGTCACACAGCCAGTAAGTATCTGAGGCTAAATTTGACTTCAAGAAAATTAGTTTTCTCAACACTAGAGAAACACAACATGAACAAGAAGTCACATTAATTCCAGGCAGAAAATAAAACATCATGGCAGGGGCAACTAGGTCTCATAGTGAATAGAGCACCGGCCCAGGAGTCAGGAGGACCTGAGTTCAAATGTGGGCTCAGACACTTAACACTTACTAGCTGTGAGACCATGGGCAAGTCACTTAATCCCAATTGCCCTGCCTTCCTCCCCCAAAAAAGCAAAATAAAAATAAAATTAAAATTAAAACATTATGGCAAAGGATTAGATAAAGTCTGTTCCCAAAAAACAGTAAGGAGACACTAAGCCACATGATAGAGACAAGCCACTCAGTCTGGTTATTATGAAGAGAGGTAGCAGTACAGGTATAGTGGAAAGAATATTGACTTATAAGTCTGGAAACCTAGTGCTGGTTCTGCTACTAACTGGCTATTGGAACTTGGAATGGATTTTGTCTCTGAACAGATTTCTTCATGTATAAAACTGACTGCATTATGCGGCAGCTAGGTGATGCAGTGAATAGAGTACCTGCCCTGGAGTCAGGAGGAACTGAGTTCAAATCCAGCCTCAGACACTTAACACTTACTAGCCATGTGACCTTGGGCACATCATTTAACCCCAACTGCCCTCCAAAAATAAAAGCAAAAAAAAATTTAAATTTAAAATTGAGGGCATTGGACAAGATGATATATTACATCCATAATATTCTAGGATCTCTTCGAGGTTTTATGTTCTAATTATCTATATACTAAATTGCACAATAGGATCTTGATAAATTTCAATGAATAAATATTCAGTTGAATTGAGGTCCCTTCCAATTCTAAGACTCAATATTCTAAAATTCCTTCCAGCTCTGATGTTCTGTATTATAAGAGTAGCAACTTGGCATATCCAGTCAATTCTGTGCTATACCAATAATTTCCATTTGTAGAGCACTTTAGGGCTTGTGGAGCACTTTTTAAAACTTTCCTCTTTATGAGATAGCATGTGTTATTATTCCTACAAAATTACTACACATATGTGTATGTGTGTCTGTATGTACCTATACACAGGGTGTCCCAAAAGCAATGAATGTGGAGTCAAAGGACCTCCATTTTGCTTTTGCTGCTGACTCCCTGTGTGAGTTTGGACAAATCATTTAACCTCTCTGAGCATCCGTTTCATTATCTATAAAATGAGGAGTTTGGATTATATGACCTCTGAAGTCCATTACAACTCTAAATCTATGAGCCAATGTAGTACCTCACAACTCTAACACTTTATGTGTTCTAACAATCTGTGATTTAATAGGCAGGCTACATGCAGAATCAATCCCACCATAATTTGGACACATCTCTCTGATCTAAAAATACTCAGGGGATCTTGAAGATTGCTAAACTCAGGGGGCTGGAGTTAGAGTCAGAAGTTTTGCTTAATACCTTCTTCATATGCTCCCCCATAATGATTAATAAAGAGCATCAAATTGAATTCTGATCAAGAAAACCAAGAAAAAAGTCACAGCGAGTCATTTTTCCAGCCCAGGGGAGCCTAGGAAGACAAACACAGATGTCTTTAGACACTGAGGTAGGGGACTGGTCAGGAGCATAGGGTGGCAGTAGCAGTGCCACCACAGTTTAAAGCAGCAGAAACAATAGTAACCCAGAACCAAAGAGTAACCCAGATGTTAAGGGGCTTGAACACCAGGACAAAAAGAGTTCCTAGGGGACTCCTGGAACAGTAATGAGTGTCATCTGGCAGCTCTGTAACCCATTACAAATTTTGGGGACATAGTTACAGGGCATAGAGGAGCAGTAACAGAAATAGCAAGGAGGTAGAGACTCTTCCTATGTAAGGAACAAGAAACAAGTTTCAAAAACACAGCTCTATATAGTCCGTGAAGAGAGTTAAGAACTTTAGACCTGCACATAAGCCTGCAGTGGAACGAACCAGGGCAGGATACCAAAACCAAAGGGAACCCAGAAGTTCAGTTGCTCTGAACTTGCTGAATCACCCAGCTAGATAACCATGACTGAGTCTAGGAACAGTCTATGGAAACTCAGCCACACACAAGTCAATAGACCAAAACCAGGTCAGGAATTTGCAGAGGAGGGCAGTGAACAAACTTCTTCTCAGCTCATATTATTTTGGGGGAACTAAAAACTAATAAGCACCCAGACTGAACTGTGAAAGCAGCAGAAGAAGGTCATTAAAGATAGACCCTCAGGTTAGACATTCCCTCCCCCACCTCCAAGTTGAATAAAACCTAACACCAACAGAGAAGCTCAAGACAAAAACTCAAAAGAAGACAATTACCTGAAAACATCTAAAAGCAAAGCCTCAAAGAAAATATAGATTGGACACAACACCAGCATGAATTCCTAGAAGAGATAAAGAAAAACATTTTAGAAGACCATAAAGTGATTTTTAGTAAGAATTAAAGAAGATAAATTGGGAAAAGAAATAAGAGCTAAGCAATAAAACTATGAAGAAGAAAACTAACGGTTTCGTAAAAGAGGTACAAAAAATACTTAAGAAAATGATTCCTTAAAAATTAGAATTGTCCATATTGTAAAAGAGGTACCAAAATACTAAAGACTCATAGTATCTGTTCCTTTCCCTTAAACTGACAATGTATTAAGTAAATGTCTTCAGAGTGGAACCCTGGAACCAATGATGTGACCTCCCCATTCCTGTATTTTTAGATTGTTATTTGATTCCTCTTTTTCTGAGATCCCAACAAAAGGGACTAGAAAGGAAATGAGAACCTAGGAACTAACATCAGTATCACCTGAAGTTTAAGAAGAGATTTCTCCTTTCCCAGGACCTACTCGAAGTATGAATACGAATGGTAAGGGAATATCACTTCCAGTTCAGACAATGTGCCCTGCTAGAGTTCCTTTACTCTCATTAAATCTATTTGAAAGCCATCCTTTGATGGGTATTTTAATAGAGTACTCCTCAAACATGACCACATTAATGATTTCTACCTGGCTAAATTTCAACTTCTGAGGCTCATAAGTTTTCTTCCCCCCTTGAATAGTCAACCACATATTCAAGAGTCCTCTGCTGGTGGAAGAGAATCATGGTCTAAGTGTTCCCCTACTAGACTCCCAGATAGTAGCTTTAGGATTTAATCCTGCCTGGGTATATGACCTTTGGTGAGTTATCTAATTTCTATGTACCTTTAGAGTTGAAAAAAAATATAATCAATATGTATCTGGTTCCTGTCTAGCAATTGCTAGAGAGTATAAGGATTGTGTTTAGTAAGATATCTGAGCTACTTGGAGGTGAATAGCCAAGATGCACTTAAAATATTATCCTGACCTTTCTAGAAGGCAGAATGCATAGTATAGGTTAAAGAGCAGGGAATCTGGCATGAATTAAACCTGAGTTTGAATTTTGCTGCTTACTAATTTGTGTGATCTCTCTAAAAAATGTTAAGTTTGAACTGGATCATCACTACAGCCCCTTGTCTACTCTTACTCATATAAACCTAATCCTGACAACACACAGGATCTCTTCCCTCTACTAAAATAATTAAGATTTCCTATATTTTAGTGTTTAGGTAGGGGGCAGGGGATATCATAGAATAGTAGTGGTAGAAGGGACCTTACCTTAAAAAACATTCATTTCAACCCTTATTAATATATGGGGAAACTAAGGTGGAGGAAAATAGCTTGGCACAGCAGAAAAACTGAAGATATGTCAAACCCTGACTTTTCTTCTTGCTACTTTCTACTTACTACTACTTAGGTGGGTCATTAAACTCTCTGACCCTCCATTTCTTCATCTATGAAATGAGGAGGTTGTACTAGACTAGATGAATCTAAGGTTCCACTCAAATCTAAATCCTATAATCCCATGAAATGACTTCCCCACAGTCACATAGCTAACAAGTGATAAGAATTTAAACTAAAATACTGATCTTAGGTGCCCCCAGACTGCACAGCTGATGCTTTCTCTCCCTCTCTAATTTTACCAAAGATTATTTGGATCAGTCTCCATATGGATGGTGGGGTGGGGGCATTGGAATTTCTGAACTAAGTACTTCCAAAGAACTGTCACCTGGGTCTGAACTTACTTACCACAGCCTTTTTGGAGCCAGTCACTGGCCTGGCCTCTCACTTAACAGGCGGCAGTCAGAGCCCAGTGTCCCTGGCCCCTTATTTTCTCCCTGGTCGATAAGTCTATGCAGTCATTCAAAAGGATGGCTCCAATTACATTAATTTACTTCTGTTCCTGTTTTATGCCACTCAGAAAACTTCAGAAAAAAAAAGAAATAATAAAACAACCAACAAGAAATCAAATTAACTATGATTCAGAAAAAGGAATCAAAGAAAACTGGATTTTATTTCCAAAAGATAAAATAAATTGGCTTCTGGAAAAAGACTAATCAGGACAATTAGATACAACAGGGTATGTTTGTAGAGACATGGAGCTATTGTATCATATGGAGGGATATGCCTTCCAGCTGGGGGCATCAATTTGAAACTTCATCAGCCTAAATGATTTTTGAGTTGACCCTTGAAATGTATTACTTGGGGTGGGAGGGCAACACTCAGTAATGCTTCAAATATTAGAGTTAGGAGTTTTAGAAATATGGACAAGAATTAAACAGCTTCTGAGTTTTGAGTGAGAAATAAATGACATTCCAAATAGTAGGAATAGAATAAGCAAAATAATAAAAGTCAGAAACCAGTGTATATCTGAAAGATAGCCAGTTTATGTGAAAGTAGGCCAGTTTATGTGGGATGGAATTTGATATAAGAGAAAGAATACCAAACGAGGATCCAAATATTGGGGCTTAAGTCTTGTTTCTGTTAACTAGATGAGTGACTTCAGGCACACTCTGGACCTCTCTGGATCTCAATTTCCCAATAACTTTATCCTTTGAATTCCTGTGACTCTCATTCTGATATTCAATGGTCAATTCCATCCCTTTTCCTAAGCACATATCAATGTGCCAATTAGTATATGTTGGCTCATTATTGTTAGGTATATTTATTTATTTCTAGCCATTTCCCCAAATAGAAAATAAGTCGTTTGAAGGTGATGTTGTTCAGTCATTTTCATTTGTGTCTGACTCTTCATGACTCCATTTGGTATTTTCTTGACAAAGATACTGCAGTAGTTTGCCATTTCCTTCTCCAGCTCACTTTACAGATGAGGAAACTGAGGCAAACAGGGTTAAGTGACTTGCCCAGGTTCACACAGCTACTAAATATCCGAGGCTAGATTTAAAGTTATGAAAATGAGTCTTCCTGACTCCAGGCCCAGCACTCTGTCCACTGTGCCACCTAGTTGCCCCATTTGAAGGTATGGGACTTCAAATGCGCCTCACTGATTAGCACAGAGCCTTACACAATAGATATGCAATAAAGGTGGCACTTGTGGTAACACCACCAGCTCCCACTGGTGAAAGCTCTTAGTAGCTAAGAAATAAGATGTTCAAGAATGTTAGTGCTGAAGCGGGCCTCAGAACTGCAAAAAAAGAGAATGATAAAGTTAGAAAAACCTTAGAATATAAAATGCTAGAGATGGTTAGGACCTTAGATGGAACACATAATAACCTGTCAGAGCTAGGAAGAGCCTTAGAATATTGGAGCTATAAAGGACCTTTATGCCATTGGATAGTCTGTCAGAGCTAAGCCGAGATCTTAGAGCAATCTGAGGCTTGTCACTGTATCAGAGAAGTCTTCTTAGAATATGATGTGTTAGAATTAGAAGAGACCCTAGAACATACAAGTTTAGAACTGGACAGGAACTTAGAACACACAGTAGCAGAGAGGGATCTTGTAATGTAAAATGTTGGAGTTGGGAGGGACTTTATAATGCACTTGTTTTCTTTCCCATTATAGCTACACTCCTCGAGAATAGGGATTGTTTCATTATTTGTATTTGTACTGACAGCGCATAGCACAGTGCTTGTACATAGTAATTGCTTAATAAATGCTTGTTGATTGGTTAACTTTAGTATACGGGAACGCTAGAGCTATTAGGGAACTCGGATCATGGAATGTTAGAAATGGGGGGAGAATGAGAACATATAATGTGAGATCTGGGAAGGAGGAAAGGATGTCAGAATTCAGAACTGAAGGAGGACTTGGAATATAGAATGGTAGGGTTGGGAGGGGCTCTAGAGCACAGAATGTCAGAGGTGGAAGGGACATCAGAGCACATAATGTAAGTGACCTTAGAGACTTCTACTTTAAACCTTCCATTTAAGAGAAAATCAAGTTGAAATTCAGAATGGGGAAGTGAAGTTATTTGTCAAAGATCACAAATTGGCAGGAGAGCTGAGACTGGACTGGCTTCCACTACCCGTAAGTGGTTACTAGTTTCTTTGCCAGAACAGTTGACGGAGAAGCTACTACAGGATTCAGGATGGTCTGGATTCTGGTAGGTGGCCGTCTCCCTACTTTTTCTGTGTCTGATTAGTTTAAATCGCATTATACATCTTGTAGGATGGCTTCCCAGGCCCATTTCTGCAGGGTCACTGCACTGTTTAGGATGAGCTATGCCTGCTGGATGCCATCCAGTGCACCTGTGGTATTTTGATAACTTCATATATTGCCAACTTCTCCTATTAAATATACAACTTACAGGCAGGGCAAAGTTTAACTCACTCTAATCAACTGTAAAATGAACCGGGGACTTGCTGTTCCACTGTGAAGACCTAGACCTGTTTTATGTTCATCATTAATGGCCACGGATGATCTCCGCTTCCAGAGATTGGTTATTAATGAGCACTGGAATTACGGATTTCAATTAACAATGTTACACTGGTGCTGAAATACAGTTGGAGCCACTCTGGGGAGATTTAATTGCTAAGCTGAAATGTAACTCGTTCCTCCTTTACCACCTACCTTCCCCTATCATCTTCTATGAATCACTCATTTGGTCCACATAGGGGAACTAAGCACCTCCTCCTCATTCCGCTCAGTGCTAGGCACTATGGACCAAACAAAGGAGAACATGCTACTTTCCAAGAATCCACAATCTGATAGAAGTGATGAATGGCTCACAGTGTATGCCAATTTATATATGCTGCATTCAGAGCATAATGGGAGACAAAAGTACCAGGATAGTGAGGGCAGGCTTCCTGAAGAAGTGTGGGACTAGAAAGATGAGCAATCTTTAGAAAAATGCCAAGGTTAGTGGAAAGAGCACTAATTAGATCTGGACTCAAAAGACCCTATTCTTGTTAGTTTGTGTAACTGTGGGAACATCACTCAACCTTTCCAAACCTCAGTTTTCTCATCTAGAAAATGGTGATAATATTTGAACTACCTACTTCATAGGATGGTTGTGAGGAAAACATTTTATAAACCTCAGATATTACGGAAATATGAATTGCTATACTTATTTTGGTGAGGGATGTTAGTATTTTAGCCTAATAAAGGAATGTGATGAAAGATGTCTGGATGGGACAGGGGAGGGAGATGACCACTTAGTATTAGATTTGGGAGGGAACTGAAAACAGGGATCAGAACACAGAATATTAAAGATATAAGGGGCTTTAGGGTATATAGATCATAGAATATCACAGAGATAGAAAGATCATGTTGTAGTTGATTGGGAAATAAGATTATAAATTAGGATGGGGCTAGATCATAATCTCAGAATAAAAGTGTATTTTATCTAGAAGGGACTTTAGAACATAGAACATTAGAGCTGGAAGGAACTTAAGAACAAAGAATATTACAACTGGGAGCTTAGAACATAGATTGTTAGAGCTGGAAAGAGCCTAAGAATATAGGCTATCACAACCTACGATGTCAAAGCTAGAACAGACATGAGAATAAATTCAAAATAGAAGGGACCTGCAAATATAGGAAAATATACCAAATATACCAAAGAAGGAAGGTACCTCAGAAATCATTTTAAAGACACATGATGCCCCTTTGCAATATCCTTGTGATGGGGAGTTAATAAATGAACAGAGTAGCTTATTCTGTCTGGTCTCTTTCGAACCATCTTATTTGTCCCCACACCAGGGACTTGAGGCCCTTTTCTGGCTACAACAACTTGACTCCAATAGATATTGCTTGCTTTCTGGCTACTGTCAGCACCCCAGACCTTTGGCTATCTTCCCTAGGGCCTGAAGGCCTCTTTGTCATCACTGACAGTCTCCTTCATATTCTGGGCATGTCACTTTTCCAGCCACTCTGAGATGCAATAAGTAGCCTTGAACAGATTTCCCATTAAGCTCATTACCTCCTCTCTGAAGAATGCCTGTGTCCACTTATCAGACACTTTCAGGAGGAAAGCTGGATGAGGGCTACACAAGACATTGAAAACCTCCTGGCTCCCTTGGCTTCCTTTAAATTCCAGATAAAAATCTCACCTTCTACAAGCAGCTTTTTTCTGATCTCCCTCAATGCTTGTGCCTTCCATCTGAGACTACTTCCATATTATCATTGTGTATGTTTTTTTGTACATAGCTGTTTGTATGTGGTCTCTCCCACTAGTCTGTGAGTTACTTGAGTGCATGTTAAGTCTTTTGCCTTTCTTTGTATCCCCAAGTGGTCAGCACAGTGCCTGGTATACGGGAGGTGCTTAATAAAGATCTATGAATGAATGATTAGAGGAAATGGAGGTGGTGGGGAAAAGAATATGTCACTTCAGGTGAACTATCTGGGAAAACACAGAGAAGTTTCAAGTGTTGTTTTAGTCTTTTGCAGCTAATATGCTGGGTTGCCTTTGACACAGACATTTAACCTTTCTGGGCCATATTGCTGTCGAACCCATCTATACATCAACAAAAAAATGAAACAAAACAAGACAAAAGTCACTAACCCTGCTCTTCTTCTTACTAGCAAAGGAAAACAATGAAACTCACAGTGCAGAGAGTTGGAAGGTTGAAGATCATAAAGTCTAATCCCTTCATTTTACAGAGGGGGAAACAGACTCAGATTTGTACCCAGGTCTTCTGAAGTAACTGACAGTAATATGGCCAATGTAGGCTTCTATGCCAATAAGGATAGTTTAACCTTAAGGAGAGCAGCAAAACCACTTAGGCTGTCATTCCAGATTTGTTGTAATTACCCTCAAAGGTTTCTATCATGCACACTATGAGGATTAGGATCCTGCAGTATAACTGCCCTTTATTGATCATATTGAGACCTGGCTGGTCCACAGGGAATGTGTTTGCTTACAGAGGGCCCAGAATCTGCCATGAAACTGCCTGGGGCTCTTTAAACAGGGTAGAAGAGGGATATGTATTGGTGCATCACTTTTTCAAACCCCTTGGGGCAGGGGAGCACTGCTTTTGCCTGCTCATTTAAAGCTAAGTCTGAAACACCAGTATCTGAAAGCAAGACTGGTCCTCATGTGAAAATCTAAGACTAGTAATATGCCCAGGATTAAGAATCAAGGCAGCTGGGGTTTTATTTCAGGTCTGATACTCATGAGCCCTGTGACCTTGAAAAAGTCACAGCCTGTGCTTTAATATTCTCATCTGTAAAAGAAAGTGACGAGGCTCAATATTTTCTAACATAACTTCTAGTTATGCAAATCTGCTTCCTCATTTTTCTTCCCTTGCCCTAGGTCACCTGTCCCTCATTGCCTTTAGAGAGGCAACCTGTTACAGCTAGTCCATTAGACCAGGAATCAGGGTAAGATGTGGATTCGAATTTTTCCTATGACGTTGGCTTTGTGACCATGGGCATGTCACAGAAGCTAACTTTTAGTTTCCTGATCTGTAAAGTGGAAATAATTATGCTTCTAATACTTTCAGGGTTGTTTTGAGGATCGACAAAGGTGATGTCTATAAAGTGATTTTTGAACCTTATGAAATTAGATAAATGTCATATGTTATTATAAATTACAGGATCATATATTTAGAATGAAAAGGGACTTTAGCAACCACCTTGTACAACCCCCTCATTTTACAGAGAAACAAATTGAGACTGAGGGAGGTTAATTAACTTGTGCAAGGTCACATAGGTAGTAAATATTGAATCTAGGATTTTAATCCAGGTTCTCTTACTTCAGAATTGAGCTCTTTCCATGCATCATGATCAAAGGCCTCCATGTATATTGGGAAGCCTCCCCTTAGTCCCCAGTCAACTCAATCTAATCCTCACAGATCAGGCAACAGGGCTACCAATCTTTAGAGACTTAAGGTCCTGCTGTTTCCTTCCTCTTCCCCCTAGAAGAAGGTCTTTTTCTCTCAAATCCCCCTTCTTCTTGCTTCCTTCCCTCACCTCCAAGCCACCTTACTGAAAAGTCCTCTAATAAGCCAGTTTCTTTGTCCAAACTGACAGAAGATGACTCTGAAGCTCTGGGGGAAATTGTGCAAACTCAGAAGAATCCTTTGGGAGCTGGGTCTTAGAGCCATCTGGAGGTAATTAGAGGAATAGTCGATGAGAGTAGGAAAAAAAAGGAAGTAGCAAAAGAGCTGTGAGAAGGGTCCTAGGGACTGTGTGCTGTGTATGGATTGATGCCTTGACTAGAATTCCAGAATGGTAACATGTTAAACCTACAAAAGAGGCTTTAGAACCCAAAATGTTTAAAATAGATTGTTAGAGTGGAAAGGTTCTTTTGAAATCAACTAGTCCAACACCTTCATTTTAGAGAGAGGGAAACTAAGGCCTTGGGAAGGTAAGTGACTTGCACTGCAGCAAAGAGCTCATGTTATCTCCAGCATGCTCAGATATCCCAGGCTTGTGTTTGAACACACGTGGACTTTCTCAAGAATACTGCAGCTCCACATTCTAGACTTTAAAGCACATGCTGTTTTAAAATTTATGGTGTAATTGATTTCTTTATAAATCATTCAGGACTTATTATTTATTAATCTACCTGTCAAGGTTAATTTAAACTACTTTTCAATAAGGCTGTTTGACAACACCTTTGTTTATAGGATTGACAGTTCCTGGGAGGCAAGAGATCGCAGTTGGCTTCTCCTCCCCTGGGTTGGCCCTGGAGAATGAAGTTTCCTGCTGGGAGAGACAATTCTTCTTTCACTTCTATCATCCCATACTGACAATAGTAACAATAGTTCATATTTTTAAAAACATTTTAAGGTTTACATAGTACTTCCTTCCTCCCCTCCCCGCCAAAAACGTGATGCAGACAATAGAAGTATTATTTTTCTCATTTTAAAGAAACGGAATCAGAAAGTGGAGTGTCTGTTCCATGATCATTGAGGTAGTAAATGGTAGAGCTGGGTCTGGGTAGGACCTTTGACTATCGATAACAGTATTCCATATGCCCTAAGACCCAATTATTTAGGAGAAAAAAATAAGTTCAACTAAGTTGTTTAATAATGGACTCCATTCTTTGCTCTACCATCAATGTGGAAGATTTGGTTGCCTTTGATTGAATCATAAGCTACCTAGTTCTACCAGTTTTGGTCTGAGCATCTAGGATAAAGTAGGGTTGAGGCCTTAAACATTTACATCCCAGATTCTGTAACTCCACATCCAATGCTCTTTCCATTATACCTCCAAATTTGGGTTTCGTCTTTTGGCTTGGTAAGTGGAGGAGGTAGGAAAATTCTTTGCCTTTACCTTCGAAGGATTACATTATGGAGGACTACTTGTATATCCTCCCATAAACCATCTTTCAGTGTCTCAGTCAGAGAGAATTATAGTTTACAGAGTTGGAAGAGTCCTTAAAGATTATATAGTTTTACCTCTAACTTTATACAGGAATCACCTCTACAATATTCCCAATAGATATGTCATTATATTTATATGTAAATAATTCATAAACTGGCTCCATTTCCTATATCCAGTCTCATTTTTAATATTCCTCAAATCTATTATCTAATCACATCATTTACTTTATCTAATACACTATGCTCTTTCCTACCTTTATTCATTTCTCCCTGCTATTCTCCTCACTTACAAAACCTTCTTCCTTCTTCTTTACCTATTTCAGTCCTATGTACTCTTCAAGGCCTGGTTCCAACATTACCTCTTCTTTGAAGCATTGAAATCAAGAGCCTAACTTCTCTTCATATTAATATCTGTCTTCTCTAAATCACAAAGACAATAACAGTATGTCCCATAGTACCAATGCCTTGTATTGGTTTATCTGTGTAAGTCCTATTTTCATACTTCGAAAGTCTATGATTTCACCAATGGCTAATAATAATTTATTTTTAAAATCATATTATGACTTCTCCTTCACCAAGAAGCACATAACCTATCAAGAACATATTTGAAGACTTTCTAGTTTGGTGGAGCCCACTAGAGCTTATCAATTGGGAAAACCTGTAAGAGCCCAGGTCACCTCCATAAACCAAGATGTCAGAGATAGATTTTAGCTGAGTTATACATTCAATTCCATTTAATTCAAAAAATATTTATTAAGCATTTACCATGTTCCAGGCACTGTAAGCTCCTCAAATCCTATCTCACATTCAAGGCCCAACTACAGTACCATCTCTGATCTCCTCCTCTGAGCCCCTACCATGTCTCCATACCCCCCACCACCATGTACAGCTTTCTTAGTACTTAACACATATTGGCTTGCTTTGGGTCTATGTTTTATCTCCTCCACTAGAATATAAGCTCCTAATAGGGAGTAACAATATTTTGTTCATCTCTATTATCTCCATCAAAATCTCACTTAGTGGTCACCATACTGGGCTCAAGAAGTGTTGGCCAAATGAATAAATGAATAGTAGAAACTGAATCAAATATTTGCCCCATGAAACTATGCCTACTTTTGGAAAAAAAACCCAAGTGATTTGAGTTAGATAGAATTTGACATTGACATTGAAATTAACAAAATGGAGTTGAAACTGAAACTAAACGGATTGACTACTGGTCTGACCTATTAATGCATTTCTGGTGTTCAAAATGCATACGCTAACCTTTCTGCTTACCAAAAAAATCACAGAATTTCAGAGCTAGAAGGGTATTCTGAGGCCACCTAGTTTAACCTGATTAGGAAACCCTACTATTATATCCCTGACCAAGTCTCTGCTTGAAGACTCCTACTGATGGAGAAACCAACATCTCCCAAGGCAGTTTGTTCCATTTCTATGCAATACTAATTGTTAGGAAGTTTGTACTTAAGTGGAAATGAAATCTGCCTCTCTGTGACTTGCACTAATGTTCCTAGTTCTGCCCTTTGGGACCAAGCAGAGAAAGTCTAATCTCTATGACAGCTCTTCAAAATACTTAAAAGCCTATAAGTAAGTCTTCACCCTCGCCTCCTCTTTTCTAAGCAAAACCAGTTCCTTTAAACACAATCCTCATATACAGAAACATCAGTAGTTCTTAACATCCAACAGGTCATTTTGGCCTAGACTGAAAGTAGAAAGACTTCCACACAAATAAAGAAGCATAGTCCTTACCTAAAAATCCTATAGCCTTAGATTTGGGGGAATGCATAATTAGAACTATTTTGGTGCAAGGTGTTCAAAAAAAGGAAGAAGGATCAGAACAGCTTCTGTCTTCATTTATAAAAAGTAACGGTTGAATATATGAATAAATACAATTTAAAAATAGGAAATATGATTTGGATCTATGTGGATTGAAATGTGCTGCTCCATTTCTTGTCTGTTGCTTGCAAACAGGATCTGAAGTAGCAATGCAGGAGGCTATCCACTATGATTATCCTTTGGTTGGGGACTGGAGGAAGGGCAAAAGTCACGAAGAGAAAGAAAATTAATTACTCTTGAATTTTTGCTACTGATCATAGCAGAATGGGTCTGGGGTGGGTGGACAATTAACAATAGCTTATTGCTTCATAGAATATCAGAATCAGACAGAACAATAGAAGTAATCTAGATTACTTCCCTTTTTCTCCATATAAGGAAAGAGAAGCCCAGGGAAAAGAAATACTTTTCAAAGTTACAAAGAAATTTAACAGCAGTCCTGAGATTTTAATCTGTGTCTCTTAATTCATAGGACCTAGAGCTGCCATTCCCCATTTTACCAATGAGAAAATGAAGTCACAAGGAATGGATTCCACTTTCAAAGGATAATGTAGAGTTGAACTGATTTACAAAGAGGCAAAGATAGGAAAGGGAGGACAATATAGGAAATACAATTGTGATGGTCTGGGGGAAAATGAGAGATAGAAAGTTTAGAGACTATGGTGAAGATAAAGAAGAGAGATGAGGGTAATAAAAACACAGGAAAAGATGAAATGATAAAATATTGTAATCAGATAAAGGAATTTCAGAATTTATAAACATGCAAGTGGATCACTTGTGGGTAATGTCCAGGTTTCCAGATCTAGAGTATGACCATCTCTATATGTATCTAAGGTGAAGTCGAGGAGTGCATTGTGGGAATTGAATAGATGGAGAAACTGGTAGATTAGGGCATTAAAGGAAACATTATTATGTATATTGAAGTCCCCTAATATAAGGGCAGGAAGTATGGAGGAAAGAAAGACTGAGCCAGAACCTGAACTCATGGAGGAAAAAAGGAGACTAGCCTGAGGGTTGATACACAACACCCTTAGAATAGGGGTTGGGGAATAAATTTTAATAACATAGATTTCAGAGGAGTAATAGCTGTAGAGTTAATGTCTGGAATTGGCAATGGGGAGTGCTAGACTGGAAATGAGGAAGCTTGGGTTCTACTCTTGACTTTGTAACTGATTCCATCATTTGCTTTCAGTTTCCTCATCAATTAAATGAGGGGATTGGATTTTATGATCTCTTAAGGTCTCTTCCTATTCTAACATTCTCCATTCCTAAGTTTTAACATTCCACATTCAAAAATTTCTTCCAGTTCTCACATTCTATGTTTTAAGCTTCTTTTCCTCTCTGACAATCTATGTTCTAAGCTCTCTGTTCTAGTGTGCTTTCCAGATCTAACAGTCTATGCTTGAATATTCTTAATCCCTTCCAGAGTTAACATTTTGTGTTCCAACATTTTATATTTTTAAGTTTCTTATAGATCTAACATTTTGTATTCCAACATTCTATATTCTAAGGCTTCTTATAGATCTCACATTTTATGTTCCAACATCCTTTGGTCCGAGGTCCCTTCCAACTCTAACATTATATTATATTCTAAACATAGCACTGGAATAGCTGTTAAAATCACATTTAGCCAGGCCCCCTTAGCACTCGTCAGGGAGTTCAGTTCCTCTTTTCTGCTCAGCCCCATACCCCCTCCCTCACATTATCTCATTCTATCTCAGCCCTACAGGTTTGACCTTCTCAAAAGCCCCACAGGACTGAGGTGTGATGTTCAAAATTAACTAGCAAAACATGAGAGTAACCCAGGTGGAATGCTAAGGGAAAAAAATAAAATTTAAAAAAACTGCTTCTGACAGTGCAAAAGTCATCGAGGCCTTTTTTTCCTTTTCCAAAACAGCCCCATTTCCAGTCAACTGGAGCCTTAATCCACCTGGTAATTTACCATTGCTCTTTCTTCTCCTAAATAGGATGACTTTATTCTTTGCCATATAATGAGGTAAGGCCAGAGGCAGGTCTTCCACTTTTCAATGAACCTTCTTTCCCTCTTCAAATGTGTGTGGGGTTGAAGAGTGATAGCAAGAAGGAATTCAGGAAAAGAAACCCAGACTCTGCAAAGCACCTTTTTATTGCAGAGTCATTTTGGACGCAGTGATAATGCGAGCGGATTCATTGTGAGAGGTGTAGGCAGAGACCGTTTGAAGCTATAGGGCCCATTATTTGGACAAAGGCCTGGGCATTGGAGGCTGGCCAGAATGGACACAGCTATCTGCATTATTGAGCCACTCATCACAACAGACACTTGGGGCAGTCCTAGTAGGTGAGGCTAGATACTGCTATGTGAACTTAAGTAAATTATTCAGCTTTTCTGGGTTTCAGTTTCCCCACCAGTATCTACCTGCCTCACAAGGATGATAAAAAGGGGCTAGATGACTATTTGTAGAAGATATCATTGAAGAGGTTCCTGTCCAGTTGGCCTCTCTGAAGTCCTGACTGACTTTGCAATGCTGTGATCCCAAAGCTTTCAAAGACTTCTGGATTATTGGTACTGTGTGCTTTTAATAACACTACTTTCTGAGGATCTCTCAGTAGTCTGACACATTACCAGGCATTTGAGCAATGATGAGATTAATATCTGATATTTAAAGAGTGTGCTATGGTTTACAAAGCACTCTATGCATAATTGGACCTTATGAAAGCTCTGTGAGATGAGTCAGGCAGGTATTGTTGTTACCATTTGAAACAATAAGGAAAATAATATTATTCATAGAGGTGAGATGTCTTACCCAAGGTCTCATAGCAAATTATTTGTGGAGCCAGTACTAAAGTCCAAATAGTCTCACCCCCAATGCCAGTGTTCTTCCCAATACATGAGAGTGTTTCAAGTGCTTCTGAGAGAAATCAGAACATTGAACATGTGTAACAGAGAATTGAGTAGAAGGAGAAAAAAGACCCCACTACTAGATTCTGTGACCTTAAATGGGTAACTTGTAAGGCTCCTTACAATGCTCATATTTCATCTTCCACTTTCTAATATTCTATAGTCTAATATCCCTTCCAATCCTAACATATTCTCCACTCAGTAAATTCTGAAGACTATTGTCTTTACTCCTCTCCATATATTCAAATTCCAGCTACAATAGCCTTCTCGCTCCTTGCACATTTAGATATTATATCTTGCCAGACTCCTTGCCTTTTCACTGACTATTCCCTGTGTTAGAATTCTCTTCCTACCCATCTCCATTTCCTGGCTTCCCTGCCCTCCTTCAAGATTCAGTTCTAATCCTGTATTCTGCAGGATTTTTCTCAAAGCCCCTCTTAATCACCTATCTCCAACTATTGTTTCATTCTAAAAATGACTTTCTTCTTACCATACATATGTCTTCTTTGTATGATATCTTTTGCCTGATGTCTCCTCCATTAGAATGTGAGTTCTAAGACCAAAACAGGGACTGTTTTTGCTGGAACATAATTAGCCCTCTACAAGAGGCCTTTCCCATTCCCATTCCCTACTGCTAGTACCTTCTTTTTGAGATTACCTTCTATTTACACGGCATATATTTTTACATATTTAGTTCTTCCCATGTTTTCACACCCACTAGATTGCAGGCTCCTTGAGGACTGTGCTGTTGGAATTTTTTTGCATTCTTTGTATCCCCCTGTACTTAGCCCTGTGTCTGGCATATAATGTGAGCTTAATAAATGCCTTTTGACTTGAAATTTCTGTACTCTAATATTCATTTTTATGGGTTTCTCCTAACTCTAACATCCAATGTTGAATCCATCTTGACCTCTAATATTCTATTATTTTGCAATTCATTCACAATGAGGTATAATTGGTAATAGCTTAAATGTTACTTTTCTCGTGGGGATTTTCATCTTAGAATCATAATTTGGATCATACAGTTGGAAGGATCCTCAAGGGTCATTCAGTCAAACCCATACCATAACAGAAATCCTCTTTACTACATTCCTCACCACAGCTCATTTCCAAGGGAGTGTAAATTAGAAGTAACAGCAGATTCGGAGTCAGACAATCGGGGTTCAGACATCAGCTCTACTATGTACTTCATGTGTGCAAATCACTTAACCCCTCTAAGGGTTAATGAAAGGTAAATGAGAGGATTGGGTTGGATGACCTGGAAGGTAACTTCTGGCTCTAAATCTATGATCCTATGATAGTTGATGTTGTTCATCCTTCATTTTTGAAGAGGACCAATGTCATCATGGGGTGATAACTTGAGCATGAATTCAATTTAAATGAGGCAGGATTGAGGTAGCTAGGTGGTGCAGTGAATAGAGCACCAGCCTTGGAGTCAGGAGGACCCGAGTTCAAATCTAGCCTCAGACACTTAATACTTACTAGCTGTGTGACCTTGGGCAAGTCACTTAATCCCAATTGCCCTGTCATCCCCCCTCCAAAAAGCAAAAAAAAAAATGAGGCAGAATTGCACAAAGTCATTCAGCCTCACTCTTTCTTCCAGAGTCAATGAAGTCAGTAAGACTGGTGATGACCTGGGATGTGGTAGATGCCTTGGAATCTTTGATGTCTGACCAAGCTCTAAGTGCTCTACAATTTCTGCTTCAGCTGCCTTCATGGCCTTTGGCACAGATTATTCTTATTTGTTCATTCCACCAGAGGTAGTCTTCACATGCTTGGAATAGATATCCCCTTTAAGTCACTGATAAGCTTGAGGCCTGTCATTACCCTTACCCTGGTTTAGCCTATCTATCAAGATGGTTTTACCAGGGTATGGTCACGAACCTACCACAGATTTTGATCCTATGGTTAGTCTCTTATGATTAGTCCTTTCCTGAAGGCTTCCAGTGACAAGGAACTCCTTATTTCTTGGGTGGTATAGTGGATAGTGCTAGGCCAGGAGTCAGGAAGACCTGGGTCCTAATCCTGCCTCACTTATTAGCTCAGTGACCCTGAGTAAGTCACTTAACTCCTATCTGCTTCACTTCCCTCATCTGTAAAATAGGAATAATAATAACATCTAACTCCCAGGGTTGTTGTAAAGATCAAATGAGATAATATTCATGAAAAGTTTTGCAAACCTTCTGGAGCTATACAAATGCTAGCTATTCTTATTTTCGCATTCCCATTGGTCTAGCAAAATTGCAAAGATCACTTTCATATTGAGCCAAAATGTACTTCTCTGAAACTTTCACCTCTTTCACTAATTCTGTTCTCTGAGGCCAAGCAAATCAAGCTTATCTTCTTTTTCTTCCACAGTAAAACCCCTCAAATATATCAGCCCCAAGAATCAGGACTAACCTAAATCTAAAGCTTTAATTTAAACCTTCCCAGTGACTTCAGTCAATTCTCTTTATCCCCCAGGTACCTGGTATGGGTCTAAGTTTGGTTTAGAATTCAGGAAGTTGATGGGAAAAATTTTGAATGAAAGGACAACGAAGCCTTTGAGAACCCATTAAATCGCATCATAGAAGGAAGATGTCTCCCTTTGTACCATCTACTCTGCATTTTCAGGGAGGCAACACAAGGAAAAAGCCAAATTTTGTAGAGAAGGAACAATATACTATCTCCTGCTGGTAAAATCGTAGCTTTTCCCCCTCTGAGCTTGCCACATTCTGGCTCCCAATTCACTACACAAAGCAAGGGATTAATGGATGCATTCTGCCATCTCGGCTTCTGTGTTGGGAAAGGTCTCCTCTCATTTCTATTGATTTTTTTCCTCTTTGGTTTCTTTCTTTGTTTCTGATGCATTTGCAGAATCTGAGATACCAGCTACAAAGAATGCAGATACAAAGAGAGGTCAAGGGAGGAGGAGAAACAAAGCATCCTTGCTCCTGTTCCCATTACAGAATGCATTTCCACTGATGAGACAGCCCTTCTGCTGACTTTTTTTTTCTTTCTCCTCAACCTTCTTTCCAGAGGTGGTCATTTCCAGGTCCTGCCTAGAAGTTAGAGGGACTAGAGGCAGAGGTCACTTTGTTGATCTTGACACAGAAACTCAGAGGTGGACATTAGGAGGAGTCAGGGCTTTCTACTCAGGTAGATTTTAGAAGCTTAAAGCCCTGCCTTTCTGGAGAAAAGGACCTCTTTGTTTCTGAATAAACCCATTTAATAATGATTGCTGATAATCATAACCACAACAAGAGCAAAAGTGAAAACCTATTTTAAGCATCCCTTTGGAATTCCAAGGCCTTTTCTACATGTATTAACTCATTTGATTCTCACAACAAATCCTGGAGGTAATACAGGCATTACAATCCCCAGTTTATAGTTGAGAAAACTGAAGATCTGAGGAGCCTAAGACCCTGGGCTCTATAATTTTAACTGATATAATTAACAATTGGTAGAGCTGAGACTCAAGACTCAAATCCCAAACCCAAGTCATCTTACTCCAGTTCTAGAGTTCTTATCCATCTTACCTTCCTTACATCTTCCCCAATTCTAAAAACCAGGTCCTATCATTTCTACTTTTATAAAATCTATATAAGCCCCATTCCCTCCTCTGACACTGCCACTACCTTAGTGCAATTACTTATTTTCTATATCTATACTATTGCAACAGCTTTCTGGTTGGTCTCCCTGCCCCAAATTTCTGCACATTCCAATTCATCTTTCTCTTGGCTGTCAAACTGATCTTCCTCAAGTGCACATCTGACCATATCACCCTGCCTCCATTTAATAAACTCTAATGGCTCCCTATTGCCTTCAGAATCAAGTATATCATTTGCATTCAAAGCCCTTCATTACCTGACCTCTCACTACCTTTCCATACTTTTTACATCTTATTCCCCAGTGAATATTCTTCAACCCAGTAACATTGGACCCCTTGCCATTTCTCAGATGCAGCACCCCATCTCCGGACTCCTTGCTTGGAATTATCTCTCTCTTCTCATGTGTATCTCCTGGCTTCCCTGGCTTCTTTCAAGTCCCACCTATGACAAGAGCTTTCCCACTTTGCCTAGTTTTTTTTACCTACTTTCTGTGGTTTAATTTCAATTTGCCCTGCATATATCTTGTATGTACACTGTTATTTTCACAGTATCTCCTTTATTAGACTGAAATCCTTGAGAACAGAGAATTTTGTTTTAGTTGGGTTTTTGCCTTTCTTTGTTTCTTCATGCTTAGCATAGTGCTCTTGGCCCCAGTAAGCATTAATAAATGCTTGTTGACTAACCCACAAATCTATGATTCTTAAGGACAAAATAATATATGACTTGGCAAAATGAACCCTAGTTTCAAATCCCAACTCTGCTTCTGACTACCTATTTGACCTCAGACAAGTCACTTAACTTCTTGGATCTCTGTTTCTTCATCTGAATTATTTTTTTTATTTTTTCTTTTTGGAGGTCAATTGGGGTTAAGTAACTCGCCCAAGGTCACACGGCTAGGTTTTTGTTTGTGTTTGTTAAGTATTTGAGGCCGGATCGGAACTCAGGTCCTTCTGACTCCAGGGCCAGCGCTCTACTCACTGCACCACCCAGGCGCCCCTCTTCATCTGAATTAAAAAAGGTATAAAAAAGGGAGGGGGGATTTCAAGTGGGTGAAACCAGAAACATGAAGCTGAGTCGAGACAGATAATAAGTAGTTCAGTTTTGTTCCTGACAAATAGTCAGCACCTTCCTCAAGTCATTTCCCCAATATGGACCTCACTTTCCTGATTTATAAAGTGAGGGATATGGACTTGCTAAGATTCTTTTTGTCTCTAATAATCTCTGATCCTATATCTGAAGCCTAGATCACAACTATGGTGAGCCTAGGATGAACAGAGATTTTGGTCAGAGTCGGACCTTAAAGTCACATCTCAGACAGTGACTGACTGGTCCTTTTGATCTGGCTAGTTGATATGGCTGCCATATTCCCTCTGGGAACTTAAAATGTCAATTTTTTTTTCAGGTTCAAGTACTGAACAATTTGAATACTGTGTATCACGAGAAATGAATGCCATATTCCAAGCACATTTGGGGGATGGGCTCAGGGAGGCCAGCTGCAAGCCACCTGGTTACTCCAAAAGCAGGTGTGGGTCCTGGCTCAGGCCAGTAAGAACTGAGCTTGGCAGGAGGCAACTGCTGACATAAAAAAAGTGGGATGAATAGGAGGATCAAAGAAAGCCCAGAGCTATGGCAGATACTGCCTGAGTTGCAGTTTCAGCATCTGTTTTGATGACTTCCATTTCCTGCTTTAGCTCCTACAGATGTGGAGGAGTTCATGGTCTTCCTTCAATAATAGTATGAAACCTATTCAATTTGCAGAGTATTCTGCACATTGGCCTTTCTGATTCCCACTTTCTCATGTAGACACCCAGCTCAAATTTCCTTAGAGAGGCCCTTTTGCTCAAATCTATTCCCCAAGTCTGCTCCATTCTGCCTGGTAAGCAGAGAAACCAGGGCTCATCAGGAAAGGTCAAACATCAGCTCTGTATTTGTCCACTCTGGTGATATTTCACAAAAGAGCCAGATGCTTCCTAAATGATAAATAGGAGGCTTGGCTTATCTTGGATCACGAAATAAAAAAGGGGCTGCCACCTGTGTAGAGGGAAAGCATTTTAGTCAGGTCTTTGGAAGAAATAACAACTCATATTTGTATAGCATTTTTGAGGCTTTTTACACAACCCAACAAAGTAGGTAGTGCAAGTATTATCCCCATTGCACAGCCAATGAGACTAATATATAACAGGTGAAATGACTATATAGTTTCGTAGCTAATAAGTATTTGAGGCATGATTGGAATCAAGGTCTCCTTCTTCAAAGTTCATAATGTATTAAAGAACTTTGTAAACCTTATAATGTTATAAATATGTATTATCATCATCATCATTTACTAACAATTTCATATATATTATGAATAATTTAATATAAATTCAAAAAATTCAATGCAGATTTTGATTTTTGGAAACTTAAATGAAAATGTGGAGTAATGTCAGAATTGTGAGAAAAATATCAGAAAGCATAATTCAGGAAGAAGAAATGGGAGAAGCTAAAGACTTGCAGACTATACAGAGCCTCATACTTTTACATTATGAACACTTGGAAAAAAGAATTAGAAACTCTGGACATGATGAGTCCCAAACAATGTCATAAAAATTAAATGGACTGGGGCGGCTAGGTGGCACAGTGAATAGAGCATCGGCCCTGGAGTCAGAAGGACCCGAGTTCGGATCCTGCCTCAGACACTTAACGCACACACAGACAAAAACCTAGCCGTGTGACCTTGGGCAAGTTACTTAACCCCAATTGCCCTCCAAAAAAAAAGCAAAAAAAAAAATTAAATGGATTATAGATTAACATACATGAAAAGAAGAGAGTCATTCCTGAATCAGCCATCTGTATACAGTCAAACCAATTACTTGATTGAGAAAAGATAAAAAAGTTTGAATAAACAAGATTGGTTAAAAGTTGAAAGTTAGAATAAACTAGAATAAATATTGAGAAAAAAAATAATAGTGATATGACATTCCATAGACACAATTCAACTCAGACCTATTTGAATAAGAAATTTATCATGAAAATGTGTAATGGACAAGATAAATTATATCAACACTGATTATAATAATTTTATACTTAAGTTTAACTGATATAAATCAATTGGCACAACACAAAGACCAAAAGAGTCTTGCAAATACCTTGATCATTAAATGTTTGACTTTCTAGTCCACTGAAGAAAGAGATGGCAGCCAAAGGGTAACACCTATTAAGCATAAAAATTATTTTATGAAGAAGGATGATTTATAATTATAAACAATTGATCCTCAAAAGGCAGTGAGGAGGATTCAAAGGTAAAATCAATTTGAATGAATGAAAAAGCATTTATGGAGTTCTTGCTCTCTGATAGGCACTGTGCTAAGCATTTAGGATACAAATACAAAAATAACACTCTCTGCCCTCAAAAAACATTAATCTACTCATCTATGGATTCTTTGGAACTCCTGCACTGATACCCAACCATAGTGATCCATGAATAAGTTCAAACTAGTCCACTTAGCGCTACCTAGTTGGCCCCAGATCCCCATACCATGCTCTTTCCTTTGACCTTCCATCTAGATTATCTTGCCATCTGATTATCACCTCATACATTCTGTTCTCCCCATCCTTCCTCTTTCTGCTTCTTGCTCTGTAAATTATGATCCAATCAATATCACTCTATAAAGAATATGACAATCCCTCTAGATCAAGTTCTATCATTGGGACTCCTCAGATGAAAAACCTTTCCCAAGCCACTATTCCCCTTTACATGTTGTCTCCTCCAATAGAATATAAGCTCCTTGAGGACAAGGTTGGTCTCACTTTTTGTATTTGAATCCATTGTACTTAGAATAGTCCCTGGTATTTGAGTTATGCTTAGCACGTGCTTTTTTTTTTTTCATTTATTCGTTCAAGAAACTTAGATTTAATAGGAAGAAACAACACAAATAGGGCAGGAGAGGACAACAGAGAGAGTTGGGTCTAGGGAGTCTCAGGGATGGTGATGAAGTCACCTGGCAGTAAATGAGATACAAAGCATGTTGTGGGACTAGTTTAAAGAAAGTTCAACAAGACAAAGTCAATCTGTCATCCCAAAGGCATCCTAGGATGAAAATGAAAGGGGGACTTTAAAAATCAGAATAAAAATGGAAAAGTTCTACAAAGATATTTTATAACAAAATGTTTTCTTTTTTGCCATCAAGGAAAAGAAAGTCATTGTACTTGCTTACAAAATTGGTAGAAATTGCACAAAAGAGAAAAATATTGGAAGTACAGCAAATTGGACCAAGTATGAATAGAGAAACCCATATATGCTATAGGCAACACTACTGTGAGGACAGTCAGGGATCCATCCACAAGGTACCTGAGGGAGAAGCTACCAAAGACATAGTAAGGGAAGGGATGAATTATCCTTATCAATATTCCCCCCCCCAAAAAAAGATAAAAGGAAACCATGACATCACAAATACTGATGTACATGCTACTTTCCCATCAATACACAATCGTTATGATATTAATCTACACAAACATTACGAGCATTCTCAATGACGATTGTACAGGCAAGAAAGGTTGTCATCCATAGTGGACTACATCTTTACCAACACACAATCCAGTGAAGCATGTAGAGAATACAAGATCCCACTATCCATATAGTTGGCTAATTATGAAAAAGCATTTGATTTGACAGAACAAGATCCTTCAAGACTCCTTATAAAACAGAACACCAGAAACCACTGTTCAATGATTCTGTAATTGTAAACATAAGTCAAGGTATAAAATAAGAAGCCATAAATTCATCAAAGGTATTTGTCTGCTCATTGCAGTGGGAAAAAAATGGAGAGAAAAATTCTCTGTGGATGGTAAGGCTTTTCAGACCCTCCTATTTTTGAATAATATTATAGCATTTGATTATAATAAGCCCTAGGGTACTGCATATCCTCCTGGAAGAAATACATAACAGGACAGCTAGATGGCTCAGTGAATGGAGCCCTGACCCTAGAGTCAGGAGGACCTGAGTTCAAATCCAGTCGCTAACACTTGATACTTACTAGTTATGTGGCCTGGGGCAAGTCACTTAATCCCCAATTGCCTTGCTTTATCCCTACAAAAAGAAAGAAAGGGAGGAAAAATTAAAGACATAATTACTCAAAAATTTTTCTTGACCATCCACATAGGAAACTCAAAGTGTATGAAAAATATCTATTGCTCAATTATAACTTGTCGTTAGACGGATAGCCAATAGAGCTTATCCAACAGTGTCTATTTCTGGGACAAAAAATGCACATGGTCAATGACCTAGGAACAAAATTGAATGGGAGGAGGTGAGCAGGATAGATTGTCATTAGGAAATTGCAAAGCATCTCCCCAAAATAAAGGCTCATATGTTTAATACCAACATTCCACCAAAGTTTCTATATGGCAACAAGATATAGAATCTAATAGTATGCAACGATATTAAAGTGAAGCTTCAGAGGTAATAGAAAGTAATGTGGTCAATATGAATGGGATGCAGCATATAACCAAAGAGTAGTTTGAAAGACTAGGGCTAAATGTCATCATGGTAATGTATGCTAGGAAAAGAAGATAGGCAAAGATGAGGAATGATGGGTGGAAAACCCCAATCCTTCACTTGGTATACTCTAAGGTATTCTTGTCTTTTCAGAATGTGGACAAGAATCATACTGGATAAGCAAGCATGAATGGGTTATGTGATCAACACTGTTGGAGGGAATATCTAATCCAATAAGATCATAGATCCACTTGAGAATTTTAAATACTTTAATATATACATTATGCCATGTTCCTAGTACCTGGAAAGTGAGAGAATTAGTTTACTCTCTGCAATTTGTAGCATCTGAGAATGGAGTGAAATTATGGGTCCTAGAACTTAGATTAGGAATGGACCATAAAGATAAACTAATCCAACCTCCTCATTTCACAATGGAGAAATTAAGACTCAGATAGAAATTACTTGATCAAGGGCACAAAGTATGGGAATATCAAAACTGGAATTTGAACTAATTCATTTTTCCAGATACTAGGTTGAATGGCAGTCTCTTTTAAAGGACCCCTCTACTGGGAAGCAAGATGCTAAAGTGTTTTTCTTGCAGCATGTTAATCATGTCACACTGTACCCCCTAATAAACTCTGGTGTCTCCCTATTACCATTAATATGAGATATAAAGTCCTCCTATATTCAATCTTCTGTATAAGCTAACCCTTTTCTGTCTTTTCAGTCTTTTAATACTTTATCTCCCTCTACACAATCTACCAGTCACACCAGTCAGCTTACAATTCATACTTGATACTTCACTTCCAAACTTTGTGCATTTGCATATGTCCATGCCTGAAATTTTCTGCATTCTTCCTGCTACCTCTTAGTTTTCCTAGGTTCCTTCAAGTCTCAGATCATACCCCATCTTCAATTGGAAGTCTTTCCTAATCCCCCTAGCTGCCACAGTCTACCCCCCTCAGAGATTACTTCTCATCTACTTTGAAGATATCTTGTATGTACATGCTGTCTCCTCCATTATGCTGTAAACTTCTTGAAGATGACAACTGTTTTTATCTTCATTTACATCCCAGTGCATAGTACAGTGTCTGAAGTGTATTAAATGCTTAATAAATGCTTTTTGATTAATTGATTGATGAGAGGAAGGGTATTAGAATTCCAATATAAGGATTCTGCATCAGTGAAATTGACTAAGTCCAAAGAGATGTTGCCGCCATGACAGGAATCTTTTCATTATACCACCACTAACAAAAACAAAAACAATTATTAGAGTGGAGCCAAGATGGTGGCATAGAAACAGGAAAAACCCATATGCCCCTGGCATAACCACCTCAAATGCCTATAAAAATGACTCTAAGCAAACTTTAGGGCTTCAAAATCCACAAAGTGATGGAGAGAAACAAACCTCTTGCTGAAGACAGCCCAGCAGACTGAAAGGAAGGGGTCCATCTTAGTGTACTGGGAGCTGAGCCCAGCCTTTCATTAGCCTCCAGTTTTAGCCCCATGGCAGCCACAAACAGCCCCAGCTGGAGTGACTTCTGGAGAGTGGATCACCAGCATCTGTGGCACTTTCCAGAATTTTCAACCCATAAATGCCAAAAATAAAGTGAGAGTTCAGTGTGGAATTTGTGGGAGCAGGGGGTTTGAGAGTGTGGTCTGGACTCTGCCCCCAGAGGGAGAAATGGCTGAGGAACAGCAGCTACTGCCACATGGCTGCTTCAGAATTCTTGGCCTGTAGATTGTAGGGGGACCAAGAGACCAGTCTGAGGGGTAATCACTCTGGCTTTAACCTGCTTGGATTGCTGTCTAAGGTAGAGTGCCTGGGGTGCATGACCAGTGTGCCAGAGCCAGTGGAGGCTTCTGAGAGAGCACCCAATTAATAGGTCCAGCAGCTGTGAAAACCCCAGTGATTTGAGATAAAGCTCTCCTCTCTGGAAATAGAGTCCTACTGTGGTAAAAAGCTCAAAAGTCAAATAATTAAGTGGCAACACGAGCAAGCAAAGGAAGCAAAGCAAGCACAGCAATCATACTTTGGATTCCTTTTTTGGGGACAAAAAGGATAAAAGCATGGAACAGGAGGAAGACTATGAAGAAAGAAACAAAAGCTTCCAAGAAAAATATGAACTGCTTACAGGCCATAGAGGAGCTTAAGAAGGATTTTGAAAATGAAGTAAGAGAAGTGGAGGAAAAATTGGGAAGAGAAATGAGAATGATGCAAGAAAATCATGAAAAGAGAGTCAACAGCCTGACTGAAGAAAATAACACCTCAAAAAATAAACTAACTCAAATGGCAAAAGAGGCTCAAAAAGGCAATGAGAAGAATGCCTTAAAAAGCCGAATTTGCCAGATGGAAAAAAGAATCTCAAAAGCTCACTGAGGAGATTCATTCCTTCAGAATTAGACTGGAGCAAATGGAAACTAGTGATTTTATGAGAAATCAAGATGCTGTTAAACAGATCCAAGCAATTGAAAGAATAGAAGGCAATGTGAAATATCTCATGGGAAAAACCACTGACCTGGAAAATAGATCCAGGAGAGATAATTTAAAAATTGTTGGACTACCTGAAAGCCATGATCAAAAAAAGAACCTAGAAATCATCCTTCAAGAAATTCTCAAGGAAAATTGTCCTGATGTCTTTAGAACCAGATAGCAAAACAGGGGTTGAAAGAATCCATCAGTCACCTCTTGAAAAAGATCCCAAAAAGAAAACTTTTAGGAATATTATAGCCAGGTTCCAGAATTCCCAGATCAAGGAGAAAATATTACAAGCAGCCAAGAAGAAAAAAATTTAAATATTGTGGAAACACAACCAGGATAACACACAATATGGTAGCTTCAACACTGAGGGATCAAAGGGCGTGGAATATAATATTTCTGGAGGTCAAAGGAGCTGGGATTAAAACCAAGAATCACGTACCCAGCAAAACTGAGTATCATGTTTCAGGGAAAATATGGTCATTCAATGAAATAGAGAATTTTCAAGCATCCTTGATGAAAAAAAAAATGGAGTCGAATAGAAAATTTGACATTCAGATACAAGAAGCAAGAGAAGCATGAGAAGGTAAACACGCAAAAAAAAATCATAAGGAACATATCAAAGTTGAACTATTTACATTCCTACATGGGAAAACGATAATTATAACTTATGAAACCTTTCTTAATATGACAATAGTTAAAGGGAATATAAATGTGTGTGTATATATATACATATATGTGTGTATATATATATATGTATATACATATATGCGTGTGTATATATATATATGTATATATAGGAAGGTATATGGGTATGTGAATACATATGTGAGTGTGTGTATATATGTGTATGGATATACATAGACAAAGGGCACAGGACCAATTGAATAGGCAGGGATGATACTTAAAAGGTGAAATAGAGATGTGAGAGAGGAATATAATGTGAGGAGATGAGGAGAGACAGAATGGGGTAAATTACTTCATATAAAAGAGGCAAAGGAAAACTGTTACAATGGAGGGGAAGAACAGGAAAGCAAAAGGGAATGGTTTAACCCTACTCTCATTGAATTTGGCTTAGGGAGGGAATGACATGCACACTAAATAGGGTATTTCACTCTACAGGAGAGTAGGAGGGAAGGGGATGAGAGGGGGCATGATGGAAGGGAGGGCAGGTTGGGGAAAGGAGGGAAGTTGGAAGCATATACTTTTGAAAAGGGACAGTGTCAAAGAAGAGAATAGAACAAGTGGGTGTTGGGACAGGATGGAGGGAAATATATTCAGTCTTTCACAATATATCCATTCTGGAAATCTTTTGTGTAGCTACACATGTACAACCTATATTGAATTGCTTATAGTTCTAGTAAGGGTGGGTGACAAGGGAGGAAGAGAAAGAATCTAGAATTCAATGTTTTGAAATCAAATGTTTAAAAAATATTTTTTACATGCAACTGGGAAATAAGATACACAGGCACTGGGTTATAGAGATCTATCTTGCCCCACTGGAAAGTCAGAAGGGGTATGGAGAAAGACATAGGAGAGAGGAGATTGGGGGAGGGGATAATACAGTGGGATCACTGTTTGGGGATAATGGGTAGGGGAAAGACAGGGAGAAATTTTTTAACTCAAAATCTTGTGAAAATGAATGATGTAAACTAAAAATAAACATAAATTTAATTAAAACAACAACAATTATTAATCAAGCACTTACTATGTGCCAAGCACTACAACTACTTCTCATCCTGAAGAGTGTATTAATCAAGTCATGGAACTAGTAAATGGTGACCTAAAGATTACAGGAAAAACAAAGTTAGTACTATACAGAAGCAGAATACATGTTTGTTTTGAACAGCCCTGTGCCCAAGGTTAATAAATATCCAATAACAATAAAGTGTCAAGACATTCAATCCGACCTGCTGGAGTCACTTCCCATTAAAATTGCTAAATTTCTCTAGGGCCCCATCTCCAGTGAAAGAGCTGTGTACTATTGCTACCCTATAATTATAGAATGCTTATTAAATAGAACACAGAGGGTTGGAGCTAGGGGGAACCTTAGAATAGAGAATATTAGATTTGCCTACCCTTTCTCAGTCTCCTTTGCTGGATTATCATCCATGTCCTTCCCTCTACACCTTGGTGTACTTCAGAGCTCCATCCTAAGCCTTTCTCTCTCAGTAAACTGAATCTATGAAGATGACTCCCAAATCTACAGATTCAGCTTTTCTTTTTTTCCATAAATTCTGGTGCCATGTGAACAACTGCATGATATACATCTCCATTTAGTTGTCTGATAGAAACCTTGAGGTTAATATGATCAAAAGGGAACATTTTATCTTTTCCCCTACACTAACCCATCTTCATAATTTACCTATCCGTACTGAGGGCACCTTCATTGTTTCAGTTACTCAGATTCGTAACCTTGGGGCACCTTCAACTTGTCATTCTCCATTTCTGATCAGTTGATAAATATTGCCAATTTTACTTCCAACCTATCTCTTATATCTCTTGACTCTTCACTCACATGGCTACCACTCTAGTTCAGGCCCTCACTACCGCTCCAAGATTATTGAAATGGCATTTTAAATATATGTGTATGTATACGTGTGTGTGTGTGTGTGTGTGTGTGTGTGTGTGTGTGTGTATATATATATATGTATATATATATATATATATATATATATATATATATATATATATACTTGCTTTTATAATTTTCTTCATTTCTCAATGTGCCCCTTCCTCACCTACTCAGTGAGCCATATCTTGAAACAAAGCATAAAAATAAAAAATAGTATATTCATTCAGCAAAACTAACACTCAAACAGACCAAGTCTGACAGTAGGTTCAATGTTCCACATCCATAGTCCCTATCCCTAAGAGAATGGAGATGATGGGTATTTTCTCATGTCTTCTTTGGAGCCAAGCTGGAAAAGGAGCTGGAAAGGGGGGCAGAGGAGTACCTAGTGGGAGGTGTGATTACAGTGGATATGAAACCAAGGAATCAACTGGTGGGAAATTGTCAGATCACAAAATGAAACAATGCTTTGGAGTGACATTTCATATGGTTGTTAATAATTTGTTTTTCTTCTTTTGAGAACTGTTTCTTCATATCCTTTAACCATTTATCCACTGGGGAGTTGCCTTTGTTCTTATATATTTCTGATATATATATATATATATAGATAGATAGATAGATAGATAGATAGATAGATAGATATAGATATATATAGCTATAGCTATAGATATATATGTAGATAGATACACACACACACACACACACACACACACACACACATATATATATATATATATATCTCTTGGATGAAGAAAATGTGTGATACAAAAAATTGTTTTTCTAATCAAGTGTTTACCTTTTCATCTCTATGGCACTATTTCTTTTTTTTTTAAACAAATGCTTTATTAACCTCTGGTTTACATCATTCATTTCCGCCAGATTTTGAGTTATAATTTTTTCCCCATTTTCCCCTACACACCACCCCAGAATAGCAGTCCCACTAGATATCCCCTCATCCAATCTGCTCTCTCCCATATCTTCTCCCATATGCCCTTCGACTTTACCATTAGGGGAAGGTGAATCTCTGTGCCCCAATGCCTGCACATGTTATCTACCAATTACGTGCAAAATAGTATTAATAATAGTATTTATATATATTGGAAACATTTAATTTTAAAACTTCGAATTCCAGATCCATTCCCTTTCTCCCTTGTCACCCACTCCCTCTGAGAAGATAAGCATTCAGTATGTGTTGTACCTGTATAGCTATGCAAAACATTACCATAGTAGATATATTGTAAAAGACTGCTAGTATTTCCCTCCCATTCATCCCACCCCCCACCTGTTCCATTCCCTACTTTGATCCTGTCCCTCTTCAAAGTGAGTAACTCCAACCTCCCCTTGCCCCAGAATGCCCTCCCCTCCTTCATCCCCACTTTAATCCCCCTTCCCCCTACTCCCCTGCAGGGTGAGATATCCCATTTAGTATGTATGTCATTCTCTCCCTGAGCCAAATTCAATGAGAATATGGTTTTACCTTTTGCCTTCCTGTTCTTCCCCTCCCTTGTAACCACTTCCCCTTGCCTCTTCTACATGAGATAGTTTACCCCACCCTGTCTCTCCCCATCTCCTCTTGCCACATTCCTCTCTCACCTCTTAACTTCACCCCTTAAGTGTCATCCCTTCCCACCAAATTCAACCTGTGCCCTCTATCCATGTATACCTGTAAACATATATACACACATTCACATATGTATTCATATGTCCATATACCCTTCTTCAATTATTTTCATAATGAGGAAGGTTTCATCAGACACAGTTATTGTTTTTCCATGTAGGAATGTAAATAGTTCAACTTTGATAAGTTCCTTTTGATTTCTTTTCCCTGATTACCTGCTCAAGCATCTCTTGCTTCTTGTGTCTGAATGTTAAATTTTCTATTCAACTCTGGTTTTTT
>WOXC01006665.1:0-66348 GCA_011680675.1 Gymnobelideus leadbeateri | reverse complement strand
CTATGAATTGTGTTAAGCACTGAGGATACAAAGAAAAAGCAAAATAAAAGTCCTTATCATCAAATAATTTTTACAATTTAATTGAAGGCATTGTCTACTATGACCAGAAGTGTTTAAACTCTTATTGTTTCAGGGAATATTTATATTAATGAAATACTAGAATATTCCTTTAAAGTAATTAAGTGAGAATTGAAGTTGTATAAGTCATTGTACCCTTCTTAAGGATTATAACTAGAAAATGGTTTTTTTCTTTTGTTTTTCTGTAAATTATAAATAATAACACCTGTAGTCTTTACTACACAGGGCTGTTATAAAAATCAAATGGGAAAAAGAGCCCTTCTTTATTAGATGGAGCTTATAAAAGTATTTATTATTAATGAAGTGATCATAGGCCTGGAAAATTTTCACATTAATTAGGTAACATTATACTGGCATAAGTGATAAAGCACTTTAATTTCAGTGCTACACCACTGCCAGATAAAATATGTAAAGCTCACCCAAAAGGCCATGGAGAGTCATATGTTGGACATGAATAGGTTGTGTCACATTATCAATGAAGAAAAGTTCAGGAGAAAGTGTGTAAAGGATGACCAGAGAATGAGGTGGTCTAGTCATTTAATCTGACTGAGGAATAACTGATGGGACAGGCTAGGGGTTCCATTGATTGACATAAAATGACAAGAGGTCTAAAAAGTATTCTCTAGCACATTGGGTTAACCCCGTAAGGAGGATTCTGGGAGAACATGGACAAGAGTCACACAGGATAAGAGGGCAAAAATTGATTTTGGTCTGCACAATTGGAGAGAATTCTGACAGTGATGAGATCTCAGATCCAAAGTGCTGAAGGATCACTACAAAGATGGCAAGCAGGTTAGGGAACTGTTGGTGAACTAGTTAATTGCCCAGATCCATTTGAAATAATGGGGAAGGTAGGTGTTGGAGTAGACAGAGTGTTGGGCCTGGAGTCAGGAAGATCTGGGTTCAATTGTGGCCTCAGATACTAACTAGCTGTATGACTCTAGACAAGTCACTTAATCCTGTTTGCCTCAGTTTCTTCATCTGCAAAATGTGCTAGAGAAGGAAATGGCAAACCACTAGATAGCATGTAAGAAATTTGGCCCAACAAAATGTTCACTATAATGAAGGAAGAAGAAAAATCAATCCACTTCATAGGAGTTGTTTACTGAATTTAGTTGTAGGATTCATTTTTTATTTTACTGATTTCATTCAAACCATATTGTATTTCTTGGGTCAGCTAGCCAATCATAAATAATATATCCATTTGTATAAGAAGGAGAAAGGTAGTTACATATTGTATTCCTCCCTTTTCATAACTTGTTAGGAAACATTTGCTTCAGAGAAGATTATGATATTTTTTCCCAAATGCTTTATTAACTTCTGGTTTACATCATTCATTTCTGTCAGATTTTGAGTTACAATTTTTCCCCATCTTTCCCCTACCCACCACCCCAGAATAACAGTCATACAAGATATCTCTTCATCCAATCTGCTCTCTCCCATCTCTTCTCCCATACCCCCTTCAACTTTTCCAATAGGGCGAGGTGAATCCCTGCACCTCATTGCCTGAACATCTTATCTCCCCATTATATGCAAAATAGTATTAATCACAGTATTTATATATTTAAAAAATTGATTTTAAAAGGAAGATAAGCAACTCAGTATATGCTGTACATGTGTAGCTATGCAAAACATTACCATAGTAGATATACTGTAGAAGACTGACTATATTTCCCTCCCTCCCATCCCACCTTCCACCTGGTCCACTCCCCATCTTGATCTTGTCCCTTTTCAAAAGTGGGTGCTTCCAACATCCCTCCCCCCCAGCCTGCCCTCCCTTCCACCACCTTCCCCCATCCCCCTCCTTCCCATGCTCCTGTACGGTGGGACACCCTATTTAGTATGCATGTCATTCTCTCCCAGGTCCAAATTCAATGAGAATAAGGTTTTGCCTTTTTGCCTTCCTGGTCTTCCCCTCCCCTGCAACCACCTTCCCCTGCTTCCTCTACATGAGGCAGTTCACTCCATTGTCTCTCCCCATTCCCCCCTCACCACATTATTCTCTCACCTATTAACCTCACCTCTTAAGTATCATCCCTTCCTATAAAATTCGACCTGTGTCCTCTATCTATGTGTACCTGAAAACATATATACACACATTCACATATGTATTCATATGCCCATATACCCTTCTTCAACTATTTTCATACTGAGAAAAGTTTCATCAGTTACAGTTATTGTTTTTCCCTGTAGGAATGTAAATAGTTCGACTTTGATAAGTTCATACTGATTTCTTTTCCCTGTTTACCATCTCAAGCATCTCTTGCTCCTTGTATCTGAATGTCAAATTTTCTATTCAACTCTGGATTTTTTCTCAAGAATGCTTGAAAGTCCTCTATTCCACTGAATGACCAAATTTTCCAATGAAACATGATACTCAGTTTTGCTGGGTAGGTGATTCTTGGTTTTAATCCCAGGTCTTTTGACCTGTGGAATATCACATTCCATTCCCTTCAGTCCCTCAGTGTAGAAGCTGCCAGATCCTGTGTTATCCTGATTGTGTTTCCACAATATTCAAATTGTTTTTTCCTGGCTGCTTGTAATATTCTCTCCTTGATCTGGGAATTCTGGAACCTGGCTACAATATTCCTAGGAGTTTTCTTTTTGGGATCTTTTTCAGGAGGTGATTGGTGAATTCTTTCAACCTCTATTTTGCCCTCTGGTTCTAAAACATCAGGGCAATTTTCCTTGAGAATTTCTTGAAGGATGGTTTCTAGATTCTTTCTTTGATGAAAGAATCATCAACGATTCTTTCTTTGTGAGCACCCTGCCAGGCTGCCAGGTTGTCCTCAGTGGGAGGTTAGCTTCTCTGTGTCATTTTGTGGGTTCTGGAGCTCCAGAGGTCATTCAGAGTCCCCTATTTACACAATTTTGAAGTGGTGTGGGTTGGAGCTCCTCAGAAGTGCTGTTTCTACTCTGCTATCTTGACGCTGCCCCCCCCATTATGATATTTTTTCATGCAATTTTATTAAGACAATTAAGCTCATATCTGGTTTCTTGTCCAAAGGTAAATATCAAATTTTAAATCAATTGGCTTTCAAGTCCAAAAAGCTCACTAGTCATGTAGTGGACAAATCATGGATGTGAAAGATGCCTTTTTTATTGTTAGTGTGGTAGTGTAGAATGACTACTGAACTAGGAGTCAAGATCTGCTTTGTATAACCATGAAGAACTGAGTAAGTCATTTAGTACCACTGAGTTTCATTTTTAGCATCTAGAAAATGACAGGAGTGTTGGCACAATGCCAAATACGTAAGAAGTGTATAACAAATGCTTTTCGACAGACTAGGTATCTTTGTGACATTAGGCAGTTTATTTATCTCTCTGGATATTGGATTCTTCCCCTGCTAAATCAAGGTATTGTATTAATTTACCTTTAATGTCCTTTCTTCCCAGAAATCCTCTGAGTAGGTGAAGATTCTTATTTTATTCTCTTCTAGACTCAAAAATATGTAATTCTAAGGCTCTGGATTCTAGCTGATGGATATGAAATCACAAGATAAAAATCAACAAATAACACAAATCGACAAATCATATAATCTTATACATGGAGGGAACCTTGGAGTTCAAGTCCAATTCTTTCCCTGAATTGTCTAAGAGATCCCTACATAATCATTTAGTTTTAGAAATAATATTTTGTGGCAGCTAGTTCCCTTGTTGGGAAGTTCTTTCATTTCTTTGACTGAAATCTGACTCCCAGCAACTTCCCTAGTCTATGCTCCTATGTAACACAGAAGTCCATCACCTCATCTAGATGACAGTTTCTCAAATATTTGAAGACAGGAGCAATTTGACCTCTAAGTCTTCACTTCCTTAGGCTAAACATTCCTAAGTTCCTTTAAATTTTCCTTATTTATTGTAGTTTTCAGAATCTTTATGATCCCCATCATTCTTCTTTGGCTGCCCTCCAACTTGTTAATGTTGTTCTTTAAATGTGGGGCCCATAATTGAATAAAATTTTCTAGATGACCCTCAGTCAACTCTTTATTCTAATATGCTATAATATTTAGCTACTAGCAATTACTTGGCAATTCCAATTGTCAAGTTTGGATCATGAGTGGTCCTCCATTTATTTGAATGGTACCTGAAGTTTGACAGAATTAAGTCCATATATACTCATCAAATTTTGACCCTATTCCCAGAACTAGTAACCCCTGATGTCTTATCATAGAACCATAGAACCATAGAGTTGTATCTAGAAGGGACCTTAAAGGCCATTGAATCTAAGAACCTTATTTTAAAATGGGGAAACTAAGGAATAGAAAAGTTAAGTGACTTGTTCATGGTCACATAGTGTCTGAGGCAGGAATCAAATTCAAGTTTTCCTAACACCAGGTTGAATATTCTCCACACAATATTACTTAGCTGCCTTAATCTCCCTTATTCCAATTCTACCCTCTTCTTCTAGATGTATATCTCCAACTGATCAATCCAAAAGTGTTTCTTGACCTCCAAGACAAATAAGCCAATAGTTTTACATGGAACAATTTCCTCCAACATGTTGTATGCTTGTGCCTTTCTTTCCCAAGAAGAACCATAGAAACAAAGTGGAACTAAAGCTCTGTTTTTTGTGGGCAATTTGAATTGAGGATGAGCCCTTTCTTTTGCCAAACATTGATTAGAATAATCAGTAGTCACGTGGGAAAAGTAAGGGAAGGGAGAGGAAGGGAAGGAAAGGGAAAGAAAGGGAAGGGGAAGGGAGGGGGAGGGATCTTGAGTTTGGCATGCTGTTTTTCTGGATTGATTGCTATTCTTTGTACCCCGAGCATTTAACTCATTTCCTGGCAGATAATAAGCATTTAATAGGCTTAATATATGTTTGGACTGGCTATTTGGAAAAGTAGGATGCTTTAAGGTATGTTAACTTATATTGTTCTCCCTTCTCCATCACAGGATTTAGGGGTATGGTGCCCCCGAGTTCAGGAAAATCCATGTAAAACTTTTTGGCCCTCCTTTCATATCAGAGAAATCTGATTTTTCCCCTCTTTTATGGGGTGTTTATAGTAACTTATTGTAAAATTTGGGCTAAGAATTTGGTCATATGCTCTGTGTTATCTGCTGGCCTTCATATATTATCTTTAGCTTCTGCAAAACTCCCCCAAAATTCCCATTTAATTTCTTATGATGATATATTGAGATATGTCAAAACTGCAATGGTGAAAGTTGTCATATGGAAGAGGTAACTGTATATTGAAAACCTTTAATTTGGGAACTGAGTTTGGAGTGTAGATCAAGACGTTGAGAAAAAAATATGAACTAAGAGAGGCAACATGATGTGGCAGAAAGAAGACTGTGTTTGGAATTAAATGCACTGGGGTCAAATTCCATGTCTACATCCTGTGTGACCTTGGGAAGGTCTTTTAACCATTCTGTGCTTCAATTTTCTCATCTATAAAATGAAGGATTAAACTGGATGACTTTTAAGTTCTAAGGCCCTAAGGTGGAGATGACAGTGTGGAGCAAGCAGCATAGCTCATTCTCCTTCTTGGTGCAATGTATGTGAGTGTGCCTGAGGGAAGGTTAAGTTATGAGAGAAGATGTATTATGAGAATTTGTATTCAAGACTGGATAGAGTGGTTAGAGAATCAGTGTCTTCTGAGAAAGGAGTCAGGTTTACACGAGCACAAGAGGATGGAAAAAGTATGAGTGGAAGAGGGCTAATATGAAGTACAGTTTGTTATCAAAAGAACAAAATTACAGGGGAAACAAAAGTGAAGGCCACGCGGGATAAAGACTAGGAGGTTGCAAGACCAAGGTGGATAAGGATAAAAGGTCAGAAGACAAAATTTTTCAGTTATGTGAGATGAATCTCTATATCACAGGGATTCCAGAGAAGGAGGAGGCAGCTTTTTCTACCACCTAACTTTGAAATGTGGGTATATTTTCTTACTTTGGAGAAGTATTGATCCTGATGTGTAGGTCTTCAATGTTCAGGGACAGTTTAGGTGTGGCTGATTAACTCACCCTTCCCCATTAGCTCCAGGCTTGCCCTTAGCTAGATCACTGTTGATTATATTTGGGAGATGACAGGGTGAAATGAGGGGAAAGTTTGTTCTTGTGATGATTGGTAACTGTTCAATCAACTTCAGCAGCCACTCCAAATCTCTCCAGATCCTGTGTTCTTTCTTTGATGTCACATTGATTCCCTGTGGGTATCATTCCTCTTAATAATCTGATCTTTTCCATAATAAACTCCTGGGCTCAGTGATAGTGCTACAAGATGTTATTTTGTTGTTGTTATTAAATAATAAATTAATAGAAAAAAGGTGAAAATAAATATTTACTAAAACTTGATTTCTAAGGCATCAGGTTCCATTATCAACAGCATTTATTTCTGATGGTGGAAGAGACCTTGGCAAGAAAGATGCATAGTAAAGTTAACTGCAATCAAGTCTTCAGCTATAATATTTGATATCTACTCTCTGACTACAGAGATAATTACACAACATATAAAGTATGCAGATTTGAGCCCCAGGATGAGGAGTTCACACTCCATTCTGGATTAAATATTTATATTAGTTTCCAGCATGTATTCATGGATCTCTTATTGGTGCTAAGTGATATAAGGGGAATGACTGAGATTTCCATCTCAGCATATAAATCACCACAGACCAAGCTCAATGCCAGGCTACACGACTCCATTTTCAAATCTATTCTCTTGAGTCAGAGAACAGATCATGCACAAGTGTTCTGAATTGGTTTCTTCTGTTCTTACTATTGTTAAATGTTATTTCACAGGACTGTGAGCAGAGAGGATATTGTGAGGTTATTGCCCCATGGGAAATCTATGGAACACCCCCCTCCCCAACACTAGTTTCTTACCAGGAAAGCTTTTACGTGTCTCATAATTTGATGATCATGATGCCAATAGATCACAAATATTTATTAGACACCTATTGTGTGAAAGTTGCTGTGTTGGTTGAAACAAACACAAATACATAAGGTAGATAGTACTTTCCCTCAAAGGGCTTATATATTATTATGGCCATATAAATGTGTAAAGAAAAGTAAATAAAACTATTTTTAAAGAAAAAGTGATACAAAGTAAGTGAAGGGAAAGGGGAAATTACTGAGACAATATGGAAAGATCTTTTGGTAGAGTTATCACTTGAAATGAACTTTATAAGGAGCTAGAAATTTGAAAACACAGAGGAGAAAGAAAGACGAGAATTTCAAGTGTAGAGAATAGTCTGGGCAAAGATATAGAGATGGGAAATGGGAGATCATATAGGATGCATAGCAAATGGGACAGTTTAGTTGAATAATGGAATTATTGTGGGTTAGTGATACATAATTAACCTAGAATTATAAGCTGTAAGTCAGGTTACAAATTTAAGAAAGAAGGAATGGGGATAAAATCAAGGTACAACTGAGGTAAAACAGAGTTTTAAACAGAAAGTACGAAACAAGGCTAGAAAAGTAGGTTGCAACTAGGTGGTTCTTAAAATTTAGGCTAAAACATTTGTATTTCAGATTAGAAGCAATAGGGAATCAAGGAATATTTTTGAGCAGGAAAGTAACATGTGCATTAAGAAAATTGTTCTGGCAGCTGTGTGAAGAATGAATTCGATGTGGCAGAGGCTCAAAGCAAGAACAATTAGGAGGCTCTTACAGTAATCCAGGTAAGATGTGATGAAGACATGAATTATAGTGATGTTTGTGTGAATAGAAATGAGGTTTGTTGGCATGATTTTATTTTCTTGATGAATCTATGCTGGCTTTTGATGATCACTGCTTCCTTCTCTAGATGGTCACTAAACATCACATAATTCTATATAATTCTATATATATAATGAATATATAATTACATATAATTCTAGATTTTTCTAGCAATTAAAAGCAAGTTCATTGACCTATAATTTTCTGATTCCATTATTTTAATATTTTAAGCATTATAGAATATTTGTCTTTCTTCCATTTGTTGAAACTCCCATACTTCAAGTTCTTTTAAATATTACTAATGGAAAATCAACAATCACATCTTTTTTGTTTCTTTCAGTAACTTAGAATAGTGGATCTGGTGATTAGAATTCATAATTACCTGCTAGGTGATCTCTTACAATCTTCTTACTTATATATTAATTCTCATTAGTCATGTTTGATTTATCCAGCCCAAGCCAAAGGTTTCTTCTGGCAAAAAAAGGATAAGCAAGATAGCTGAAGTATATAAGCTTATGAAAACTGAAGAGGAGAGATCACTTCCAACTGGGGGATAATGGAGGGATCTATAAAAGAAGTAATATTTCAAGTAGGTCTCAAAAAGATGGTGAGAATTTTATAGATGACTTGGGGAATGACTAGGGCCATTTTACATAACTGAAACACTGTAAACAAAGGCACAGAAATAGGAAAGCATGAAGTATTCAGAGAGTATTAAGGGATCCAGTTTGCTGTCAAGACAAAGTGCATGAAGAGGAATCATGGAAGATGATGTGAGAAGTAGAATTGAGTCAAACTTCAGTGCGTCATGGACTAGTAAAGGAGTTTGCATTGTGTTTGTCATACATATCTGTCCTGTATCCATAATTAGAGTGTAAACTCAATTAAGGTTAAGGATCATGTTTCTTGTTTCTTTTGAATCCCTCACTCACGATCCTAGGCTGAAACCTCTTGAGTATATTAATGTTCATTATATAATTATCATACCCCCTCAATTGTTCTATTTTCAAATGGTTAGAGTATTCTATGAAGACATAATCCAACAATCAAAAGCATTTATTGAGCCCTTACTGTATGCTAGAGGCAACGCTATATAGTGGTGATAGAAAAACAAAAAATGAAACAGGCTGATTCTCAGGAAGTTTACATTCACTCATGAGAAATAAGGTGTTGTTCAGTTGTTTCAGTAGTGTCCAACTCTTCATGATTCCACTTGTTTTTTGTTTTTGATTTTTTTTTTTTTGGCAAAGGTATTAAAGTGGTTAGCCATTTCCTTTTCTGGCTCATTTTAAAGATGAGAAAACTAAGGCAAGTAGGATCAAATGACTGCCCAGAGTCATATAGTTTTGAACTCAGAAAGATGAGCTTCCTGAGTCCAGGCCCAACACTCTATCTGCTGCACCTAATTGCCTAATATCACATATATGCTATGTAAATACAACCTATATGAGGGCTGTCTCCAGTTGTCCTGATCTATTTCTTGCTACTGGATCCAGATGGATCTGGAGGAAAAAGTGAGGGTGGTAACTTTTCCAAACCTTCCCTCATTTAAATCCAATTCACTTGAATGTCATGGTGTCACATACCTGATGTCATGGTCCTCTTCCAAAACAAAGGACAAGCAACAACAACTTATACACATTTCTGGAGTGAGGGTTTTCACAAGGAACACAAGGAAATATTTTTTAAAGCCTCATGTAGGAGGTACTGATTGAGTGGAACTTTGACGCAAGCCAGAAATTCTAAGAGGCAAAAATAAGTAAGGAGTGCATTGCAGGAATGGGGGATAGCCTGTAAAAAAGCATAGAGATGGAAAATGCAATAGTATATGAGGAACAAGAAGGCCAGTGTGGTTAGAATGCAGAGATCCTAGAAGGACGTTTTGGTACGTAATAAATATGAAAAGAGTCTGGGGTCAGATTGTGAAGGGCTTTCAATGTCAAAGAAAGGAGCATCTGTTTATCCTAGATACAATAGGGAGTTACTGAATTTTCTTAGCAGGCAAGTGACATAGTCATGTGAGGGATCAAGTGAAAAAGGAAGAGGCTTGGATCAGGGAGGCCAATTGTTTTTTAGTTTTGGAAGTCATGTCTGACTCTTTAGGATCCCATTTTGGGTCTTCTTGACAAAATTACTGGATTGGTTTCCTTCTGCAGCTCATTTTACAGATGAAGAAACTGAGGCAAACAGGGTTAAGTGACCCTTGCCTAGAGTAAAAGAGATAGTAAGTGTCTAAGAACAGATTTGAACTCATGAAGATGCCCTGTACTCTATCCACAGCATCACTTCACTGTACTAGTTGGGAGGCCAATTAAGAGACTTTTAACAATTTAGGTGAGAGATGATGAAATCCTGATCTAGAGGGATGGGATGTGACTGATAAGAAGGGAGCAAGCTTATGACATGTTATTAAGGTGAAATTGACAAGACTAAACTAATTGGACATTGGGATGTGTGTGTGTGTGTGTGTGTGTGTGTGTGTGTGTGTGTGAGAGAGAGAGAGAGAGAGAGAGAGAGAAGAGAAGAGAATATCAAGGATGACTGAAGTTGGGAACCTGAAGAACAGGGAATATGGTGTCACCTCTGACAGAAATAAGGAAGTTAACATGAGAAGTAAAAGATGAGTTCTGTTTTATATAGGTTTTGAATCACTTAGAGAATATATCTTTATCTAGATAAGTCTAACAGGCAGTCAGTGATATGGGATTGAATCTCAGAATAGAGACTAGGACTCGATTTAAAAATTTGGTAATTAGTGGTGTAGAGAGGATAATGAAACACATGGAAATTAATGAGGTCACTGAAAGAAAGGAGGTACAGAGAGGATAGAGAGGACCTAGAAAAAAGCCTGGGAATATATCCGCAATTAGGAGCAGGTCACAGATGCTAATCCAGAAAAGGAGCCTAGGGAGGAGATAAATACTTTGCATTGGAGAGGATATTGTTTGGAGAATACTAACTGTTAGACATATTTAACATTTTATTCCTATCAGAGTATATTTTTTGAAATATAGTTGATGATGCAGATCCACAGATATGTGAGGGAAACAGGAAAAATCAATGTGTGATCTCTGACCGTTATTGTATAATGGCATAATCACATTTGAAATTATATGAATGTTGTGAGACTATACAGACCACACTGCTATGTGCACTATGACAATGAAAAGAACATTGGATTTAAGTCAAGAGAACTGAATTCTAATCTTGCTTTCACATACAATAATTATGTAGTTATGACTAAGTCATTTTACCTCTATGAGCTTCAATTTTCTCATCTGTAAAATAAGAAGAAATATGTTTGTACTGTTTAATTCATAAAGTCAAGGTGAAGAAAGTGCTTTGCAAATCTTTAAAAAAAACCTTAGAATTGTTAACAATCATTAAGATATTGAAATTGGGCTAGGCAAAATTATTTTCAATTTTATCAGACTTCCACTGATACATTCTGGTCTAAATTGGTTTAAAAAGTTATATTATTTCTACACACATTTCTCTTTTACATGTGAACACAATATTGTATTATTTCATATACAAAATCTTCACAAGGTTATCTTATTGTTTGATTTGCCTGGTGCCTCCCTTGTCTCCTAGGCCTGCACTATGCATTCTGAATAGGACCCTGTGAACATAATTAAGGGTCATGTGTATGGTATGAGGAAAAGCGGATAAGGAATTAATTTTGAAGTTTTTCTTCCCTGGGCTACAAATTGGTTTGCAAGTTACTATTCAGTTCAGCAACATAGAGATCATAGGAAAAGACCATCTAGCTACAGTTGTGCTGCCTTAGACAGCAGGAAGAGAGAAGAAAGAATGAGAAAAGATTAGAATTTATAGATACACGAAAAAGGACATCCAAAGTAAGCTTTGGAGAGTAGTTTATTATTTTCTGGTGAGGCGTGTGTGTGTGTGTGTGTGTGTGTGTGTGTGTGTGTGTGTGTGTGTTTTAATCAAGTTTCATTTAATTGTATGAAAATCATTACAGCAAAACCAGACTGGCCTTTGGGGGATTTGTTTGTATATACTGTGGATGGTGAAAAGAGAAGAAGAATAAATTGTTATGGAATGACTGAAAAACCATACCTCAGCAGGGTTGGTAGTTGTTTTTCTACTTTCTTTCCTGTATTTAATCACAGAAACCTAGTTGATAGTATGTGCGTGCTTGTGTGTGTGTGTGTGTGTGTGTGTGTGTGTGCGTGTGTGTAAAACTTTCTATGTTGCCCAAACATGAGGTAAATAAAATGCAGAATAAGAAGACAGTTCATTGAACGTATCTCAGCTTATATAAAAGAAATAACATTTTTTTTCTCATTTGCTATTTTAAAAAAAGCATTGTTAATACTTTTGTTAAATCATAGTCATTCCCGCTATCACCCTTCCCACTTTGGGCTTCCCCGTGGGTGGTTGTTAACAGTGCATTGGGGGTTGGGATGAAGGACTAGAATCATACCAAGAAATCAAACATTTGGACCAAAAATATGGTCTGGGGTTTGCTGGTTTGTTGTTGTTTTTAGCATTCATCACCATGACAACAGCAACAAAATGCTTCAAGGGCAAGAAAGACTGTCTGCGTGAGACAAACAGACAGAGAGACAAAGAGATACAGAGACAGAAACACAGAGAGAGACAGAGAGACAGAAAGAGAGACAGAGAGACAGCTAGAGAGAGACAGAGAAAGAGAGACAGAGACATACACACACAGAGACAGACAGAGAGAAAGAGACAGAGAGAAAGAGAAGGAGACCGAGACAGAGAGAGAGAGAGACAGACAGACAGACAGACAGAGGCAGAGACACAGAGAGAGACACAGAGAGAGAGAGACAGAGAGAGAGAAAGAGAGACAGAGACAGAGACAGAGAGCGACAGAGAGAGAGTTCCTTTTTTCAAAGTTTCCAGATTTCCTTTAAAACTTTATGGTACAGAGTTTCATCTATGTGAGTTTTCCTTTTACAGATGAAGACGCTATTTTTTCCATGTTTGGACAGATATTTGTGAGTTTCTGTGATTAAAATAATCTATTAATTAGCAGACTCCTAATGATGAGAAAGTAAAACATGTGTGTGTTATACACTGACAATATATGTATATACATACATACACACATGCGTATATTTGTATATCTACACAAATGCATAGAGAATGAAAATATTAAAACCTCTGATCTCACCTTTGTTGCTTCAGAATAAGTTGTAGAGGGGGGGCGGAGCCAAGATGGCAGAGTAGAAACAGCTCATCCAAGCCACTCTGCCCCCAGATTCCCCCCCAAACTATGTAAAAGGGGACTCTGAACAACTTCTGGAGCCCCAGCACCCACAGAATGACACAGAGAAGCTAACCTCCCGCTGAAGACAGCCCAGCAGCCCTGCAGGAAGGACCAGAGCAGAGGTGTGGGAGCCGGCAGTGCACAACACGCAGAGCGCAGGAAGCGGAGACGAGCAGAGCCCAGGTCCGCATGAGCTGAGGTTTTAGCCCCAGGGAGGCAGGGCCAACAGCTGGCTGGAGGAACTCCAGAACACCAGCAGCCGTGGCGACTCCAGAATTATCAACATAGACATGCCTAGGACAAAGTAAGAGGTTAGTGTCCTATGGTCTTTGGGACCTGTATTTGGGGGAATGCGTCGGCTCCCTCCCCTGGGGGCTAGAAGCCGCTGAGGAGACACGCCATTTTGTAGTTTTCAGAGGCAGCTCAAGCTCCTGGCCTGCAATTAATTGTAGGGAGATCCAGTGATCAGTCTTGGGGGGTAATCACTCTTGCTTTAACCTCCCTGGATCTGGATTGTGATCTAGGGTGGAAGTTGTGGGTGGGTTTACAGCTTGCCAGAAACGGAAGTTGCCCCACACACGTTCGGGACGAAAATTCCTCTATCTGGCCTTAAAGCCATAGTGTGGCAACAAGCCCAAAAGTCAAGCAATTAAGTGGCAACATGCCAAGGCAAAGGAAACAGAAAATGCAACCCTAGACTCCTATTTTGGGGGCATAGAGCGGGAAAAGGACTGTGAGGTCAGAAGTCCTGCTCCAAAAGCCCCAGGGGAAAACATGAGTGGGTTGCAGGCCATAGAGGACCTTAAGAAGGACTTTAAAATCAAATAAGAGAAGTGGAGGAAAAATTGGAAAGAGAAATGAGAAGGATGCAGGAAAAGAATGAAATGAGGGTCAACAGCCTGACTGAGGAAAACAACACCTTAAAAATAGACTGACTCAAATGGCAAAGGAGGCCCAAAAGGGCAATGAGGGGAAGAATGCCTTAAAAAGTCGAATTTGCCAGATGGAAAAAGAATCTCAAAAGCTCACTGAGGAGATTCATTCCTTCAGAGTTAGACTGGAGCAAATGGAAGCTAATGACTTTATGAGAAATCAAGATGTTGTTAAGCAGATCCAAACAAAAGAAAGAATAGAAGGCAATGTGAAATATCTCATGGGGAAAACCACTGACCTGGAAAATAGATCCAGGAGAGACAATTTAAAAATTATTGGACTACCTGAAAGCCATGATCAAAGAAAGAACCTAGAAATCACCGTTCAAGAAATTCTCAAGGAAAACTGCCCTGATGTTTTAGATCCAGAGGGCAAAATAGAGGTTGAAAGAATCCACAGATCACCTCCTGAAAAGATCCCAAAAAGAAAACTCCCAGGAATATTATAGCCAGGTTCCAGAATCCCCAGATCAAGGAGAAAAATACTACAAGCAGCCAGGAAGAAACAATTTCAATATTGTGGAAACACAAGCAGAATAGCACAGGACCTGGCAGCTTCTACACTGAGGGATTGAAGGACATGGAATATGATATTCCAGAGGGCAAAAGAGCTGGGACTGAACCCAAGGGTCACCTACCCAGCAAAACTGAGTATTTTGTTTCAGGGGAATATATGGTCATTCAGTGGAATAGAGGACTTTCAAGCTTTCTTGAGGAAAAAACCAGAGTTGAATAGAAAATTTGACATCCAGACACAAGAAGCAAGAGATGCCTGAGAAGGTAATCAGGGAAAAGAAATCAAAAGGAACTTATCAAAGTTGAATCATTTACATTCCTATATGGAAGAACAATAACTGTGAGTGATGATATCTTTCTCACTATGAAAATAATGGAAGAAGGGTGTGTGGTCATATGAATACATATGAGAATGTGTGTGTATATGGATAGAGGGCATAGGTTGAATTTGTTGGGAAGGGAGAATACTCAAGGGATGAAATTATGAGGTAAGAGAGGAAAGTGGCAAGAGGAGATGGGGAAAGATAGGGTAGGGTAAACTATCTCATGTAGAAGAAGCAAGGGGAAGTGGTTGCAAGGGAGGGGCAGAATAGGAAGGGAAAAAAAAGGCAAATCCACATTCTCATTGAATTTGGTTCAGGGAGAGAATGACGTACATACTAAATGGGATATCTCCACCTGCAGCAGAATAGGGGGAAGGGGGATGAGAGGAGGGAATGAAGGAATGAATCTCCTCAGTGAGCTTTTGAGATTCTTTTTCCATCTGCCAAATTCTGCTTTTTAAGGCATTCTTCTCCTCATCGCCCTTTTGAGCCTCTTTTGCCACTTGAGTCAGTCTATTTTTAATTTATTATTTTCCTCAGTCATGCTGTTGACTCTCATTTCATACTTCTCCTGCATCCTTCTCAATTCTCTTTCCAATTTTTCCTCCACTTCTCTTATTTGGTTTTTGAAATCCTTCTTAAAGTCCTCTATGGACTGTAACCTGCTAATATTTCCATTTGGGGCTTTTAGTGCAAGATTTCTGACCTCACAGTCCTCCACCTGTTCCATGCTTCGATCCTCTTTGCCCCCAAAATAGGAGTCTAATGTTGAATTTTTCTGTTTATTTTGTTTCCTTTGCCTAAGCATGTTGCCACTTAATTATTTGACTCTTGGGCTTGTTGCCTCAGTAGGACTCTGCCACCAGACAGGGGAACTTCTGTCCCAAAACGTTGGGGTCTTCACAACTTCTGGAGATATTAGTTGGCTGGCCTCTGTGAAGCCTCCACATGCTCTGGCAAGCTGGATACCCACCCCAAGACCTCCACCCCAGACCTCAATCCAGATCCAGGGGGGTTAAAGCAAGAGCAATTACCCCCCAAGACTGATTGCTGGATCCCCCTACAGTTCGCAGGCCAGGAGCTGAAGCTGCCACTGAAGCTGAAAATGGTGTCTGTGCTGTGTCTCCTCAGCCACTTCCCTCTCGCAGGGGAAGAATCCAACGTGTTCCCCAAATACTGGTCCCAAAGTCCATAGGGCACTAACCTCTCACTTTGTCCCAGGCATATCTGTGTTGCTAATTCTGGAATTGCCAGAACTGCTGGAGTTCTGGAGTCCCTCCAGCCGGCTGCTGTCCCGGCTGCCCTGGGGCTAAAACCAGGACTCAGGTGGGCCTGGGCTCGACTCCCAGCACACTGCGCTGTCCACTCCCAGAGTGCTGAACTGTCTGCTCCCTGCCAGGCTGCCGGGCTGTCCTCAGAGGGAAGTTAGCTTCTCTGTGTCGTTCTGTGGGTGCTGGAGCTCCAGAAGTTGTTCAGAGTCCACCTTTTACATGGTTTGGAAGTGGTGTGGGCTGGAGTGCCTAGGAAGTGCTGTTTCTACTCTGCCACCTTGGCTCCACCCCCACCCATTTAAAATTTTTTTTTCCATCGTTCTCATTTCTCTTCCCAATTTTTCCTCCACTTCTTTTATTTGGTTTTCAAAATCCTTTTTAAGCTCCTGTATGGCCTGTAACCAGCCTATATTTTTCTTGGAAGCTTTTGGTGCAGGAATTCTGACTTTACTGTCTTCATCCTGTTTCATGCTTTGATAATTTTTGTCCCCAAAATAGCAGTCTAATGTAGGATTGCTCTGTTTTCTTTGCTTCCTTTTCTTGCTCATGTTGCCACTCAATTACTTGACATTTTAGTCTTTTGCCACAGTAGAACTCTGCTACCAGAAAGGAGAGATTTATCCCAAAGGCTGGGGTTTTCGAAGCTATAGGAGCTATTAGTTGTGTGTCCTCTCTTAAGCTTCCACATGCTATGATAGACTGTTCACACACCCCAGGACCTCCAGCCTAGACCACAATCCAGATACAATGAAGTTAAAGCAAGTGAAATTACCTCTCTGACTGGTTGCTAGGTCCCTCTACAATCTGCTCTGAAGTAACCAGGTTGTGGTGGCTGTACTGCTGTGGATCCTCAGTTGATTTCCACCCTGGGGACAAATGTTAAATTGCACTCCCAAATTCCCTGTTCCTGCAAAGTCTATACTGACTTCTCACTTTGTCCTTTGCATCTATGGGTTGACAGTTCTGGAAACTGTCACAGCTTCTGGTGGTCTGAAGTCCCTCCAGCATGTAGCTGGTCAGGCTGCCCTGAGACTAAAACCTCTGGCTCAAGTAGGGTGGGGCTAGGCTCCCCAAGCACTGCACTGGTCTCTTCCTGCCATCCTGCTGTACTGTTCTCAGTGAGAGTTTAGCTTCTCTCTGTCATTTTGTGAGCTCTTTAGCTCCAAAGAGTCATTTTTACATGAACTGGGGAATGTGGAAGCCAGAGGCTGGCAGAAGTACTGTTTCAACTCCACCATCTTGACCCTGCCCCTCAGTACGCCTACTTCTTGATACACTATTAGAGGGGCTCTGCCTCACTCTTGTCACCATCACCATATCAGAAAACTTCCAGTTATCCTCAGACTTTTTTTCTCAGCCTACTGTATTTTGACCAAAAGTCTTTTAATTGGCTGCTAAATGAAACTGAGTGGTTTTGTCCTCTTCCATTTTTCTCCTGAATCATGTCCCCATAACTCATTGACTATTGAATTACAATCTCTACTTCCCTTTCCAAAATATTTTCAATATTATCCCAAGTAGGGTTTAACAATGCTAATACCCACATCTCTATTACCTTCTTCTTCTGGACTCCAGGGCTTTCATTGTTTCTAAAGGTGTGAACACACATAAGGAGACCATGATGTTCTATTCTTTTCTAAGCTCCCTTTTCCTAGGTTTCTCCTAAATCTTCCCTTCTCCTTATTATCTTCCCACTGATAATGTGTTCCAACTTACTGATAGTTACCGTTACTTCCTCTTTTATCACTTGGAAATATCTTTTTTTTTTTTTGGTCCACTGGCAATTTTGTTTCATGTATAAGATACAAACAAAATAGAAGTTAATAGTTTCATTTTATCTCTACCGAAATAGAAATTATCCATTTTCTAGTAGCACACAGGGAGGACCCCAAGTCTAGGAGAAGGTGATAATATAAATCCACCCTTCTCTGCTTCTATAATTTTCATTTCTTTGCTTAAAATGAAACCAGACATTTCCAAGAAGATAAGGCCTAAATGTGAAACCAAAGATTATACCTGGAATTCCAGATGAAATTTAGAACAAAACTTGAAAAATATAGAGACAAAACACAAAACAGCAAAAAAACAAAAACAAACAAACAAAAACTCACAGAGAAGAGAATGAGCTGCAAGCTATCCCTTTTGACCTTCCTACTAGACTTCACTCTGAGGATACACTCTGCCAGCATATAGAGATTATACCCTAATTCTTGTATTCAGATAGACAAAAGTGTTATTGTATCTACCTGTGTCAAAGAACAGGTGTCAAATATGTGGGTAGCATGGTGGTCCAAATCAGGATAAGCTATGATTGGGAAATATTTAGCAAAATAATTAAAAATATGATAGGATATAGATGATATGAACATGTCATTTTTTAAGTCAATATTCAGTTTATAGGTATCCATGTATATACTGTTAAGTGGCTCCCTTTTCTCTTTGAATTTGAGATCACTGGTCTATAGTGAACAATTTTTTAAAGATATTTTTAATAAAATAAATAAATATAATAAAATAAAAATATTTTAAAGATAATATTTAAAGAAAAATAATGAGTATAGTGACTTGTCTACTGTTGCTAGATTATTATATTAATAATCACTTTCATTATTCAAAAAATAGTGACTTAAATTGTCAATTAAACCTACATTTTATTTTTCTGTTACCTGCAGAACCTCTTAGTACATCTAGATCAGAAAACTTGAACTCATTTTAAGAATCCAAGTGGTAACTTGCTATCTATTCACATATCTTCTGCTTGATTTTTCTCTCAGCTATATTTATTATATCCTTAATAGGTTGGAGATGTTCTAAATGATAGACAAGATGGAAACAAAATAGGCACCAAATAATTCTCTTTTCTCTCTGTTTCCTGCTACAATTAACCTTAAGTACTGCATCTGTTCTTTTCTCCTTTCTACTCTGAGCAGATTTTTTAAAATGTCGTTTTTATTATCCTTAGCACCTTTTATGAAACTTCGCTCATTTTAGGTTCTCACCTTCCTTATCTTAATGGACTTTTCCATTCCTTTGTATTCATCCTAAATGATATGCTCCTTTTCCTTTTTTTATGTACATGCACTTTTTATGTTCATCTGAGCTCTCCAGTGACCTCCTTGTGTAACTATATTAATTTCATTCGATTCTCACAATCTCCGTACCTTTTTTTTCGTTATGACCATTTTCTGTTCTTCTGCTAGAACTTCATTTTTCAGAACATTTTCCCCTCTTCACTTTACTCCCCTTTGTCCACTTTAGCAATGGGATAATGTCCAAATATTATCTGAAATTATTAAAATCTGCTTGCCTTCAGGTAAGATTGATGATGGAGTTGAGGTAGGTTTACTCTCCTTCTTCCTAAATATATATGTTATATTAAGAAATTGATTATACGTAGTTTTTATCTTCTTTGGTTATTATGAATTTCAAAATGACATGAACATTTTTTAAAAGATTCATTTACTTCATACACACACACACACACACACACACACACAATTATCTCAGAATTAAATCCAGAATAGCAACTATTCTAGTAGCTTCCTTATGCTTTTGGAAGATTAAATTATCACATTTAAAGAAAAGAATGTATTAGAGCCTCTGTTTATAATGGAATGAGACTTGGAACATCTGTGTTTTCCCTAGCACTAATATACCTTGGCTCCATGGTCTATATTAGGAAATCATCATTCATATCCCCTATTTGGCAGGGTGGTTTGTTGTATACTCCTGAAACAACATGTCTATCTCTGTCTCCTTTTATCCTTCCTCAAGTAAACTCCAACATGTTTCCATTCTCATATTCATGAATTTTCACATGTCTATACCTTCTTGACATGCAGCACCTCCCAATCTCCACTTACAATTCTATAGCATGTATTTCTTTTAAATAAGGAATGCCTTTCCATTTCTTTTAAAATTCAAGTATAATTCTATTATCATCAAATCTAGATGACACTAATGAGGTTGCACTTATAAGTTGGTAGTGAACTTCCAGATTCTGCATGTTAGTATATAAATGTTTGGGACCATAAATTTTTGAATCTAGGCCTAAGCTTAATTGTTTTCTCATGGGAATAATAATGAAATGTTTCCACTATAACTTCACTCCCTCTTCCTTAATATAATTTAAGTTTTAGTTTGAAATTTTCTCCCTTTCTTTCCCTCCATATATATTTTAAAGATATCTTGATCGGACCAATCTGTCTCTAACCAGACATTTCTTTTCAGTTTTTATGACATTTATTGCATCCCTAGCAAAGAACTCATCGTTTTGATTTCTCTCAAACTATGGTCCTGGAAACAAAATTATCTATTTGATACCATTTGAGTAGCCAGCTATTTGCTTTTGTTTCTTTTCCAAAAACTGAACTTCAAATTGGAATAATAGATGAAAATACCACTTGTACCCCCAAGTCCCAAAATTTCCTGGCCAGGATATCAGAGTCACTCATAACTCTTTCCAGATTTCTTTTGGATCACTTATTCCCACATGAATCAGCAAAAACAGCAAGCAATTGGGTTTTGTGAGTCTTACTTGACTTTTTATCATATCTCAAATATACATTTCAGGAAGAAAACGTAAATCCCAGCCCGTCATATCAGATATGTATCCAACCACCTCCCTAAAAATTTGGAACAGAATGGGGAAGAACCTTTCACTGACCCGTCATTATATTCTGCAAAATATCTCAATAAGTAGATGATTGACAGAAATAGAGCTTTATTTAATGGTTTCCAAGTTAGCATGCCATTGAACCCAATGTGAGTTATGGTTACTATGGTATAAGAAGCACACAAGTATTTGACTAGCACCAGATTCAAATAGTGTTGTGAACTATATAGTTGGAATCCTCTTTTTTCTTCTCCCTGTGTTAGGTTGTGGGGCTCAGTATTCTTATCATATTCAAGGTCCCGCACTCTGGTACCAAATTTTTCTTTTCTTTCCATATTTTTTAGTCCTAGGCCTCATTCCTTTAGCTCTCTGCTCCTGTCTAACGTGAATGGTAATTGTTGTTGTTGCTGTTGAGTACTGTCTGATTCTTTGTGACCCCATTTGGGGTTTTCTTGGCAAAGATATCAGAGTAGTTTTTCGTTTCCTACTTAGGCCCATTTTACAGCTGAGCAACTGAGGTAAACAGGGTTAAGTGACATATTCAAGGTCATACAGTATCTTAGGCCAGATTTGGACTCATGAAGATGACCCTTCCTGATTCCAAACCTAGTACTCTATCTACTGTGCCACCTAGCTGTCTTGAATAGCTTTATCAAATATAGCTAATGTCACAACTAATGCAAAAATTGCCTCACCCAGGTAACCTTAATTAATTAATTAGTGCCTTAATTAATTAATTCAGTGTATACAGATCTCTTAAGGAATGTATATAACAAGAGAAAGTTCGAGTGTCCTGAGTGACCAAAATGGAAATATATTTATTATATTTGAAATCTTTTGTTGATCCTCAAATCTTACCAAATAAGAAATGGTTAGCTGTTCATTGGGACAACAAGGAGGCCAAGGAACTACAGAACTTTTACTAATGAATGTTAGAATCCAGGGAATCAAGTGGTTATCCAATTCATTAAATTTGGTTAAATTTTTGGGATAATGTAATTGATTAAGCTTTGATTCTGATGGACCTGATTCTGATGTACATATTATAAGCATGGATTGCTATTAATAATGAGGATGTAGAAATAACATACCTCTGGGTGGACTTGTTACTCCATAATGTGCCTATGGCTCCAATTTTATCCATGACCATTAGAACTACTTTAGCTTGCCGTGAAATAATCTAACTATAAAAAACAGTCCTACATGAAGGAACTTGGTTTCACCAAGGCCAAGTCATGTGAATAATGCCCACAAAAGATTAAACAAAGTCATTTTTTTTTACTGAGCCTAGTGGAATGGCATGTTCATGGTGAGAGGTACAAAACAACTTGAGTGGACCCCTCCTTTTTAGTTGTTGAGAACTCAACAACACAAGAAATATGTTGAGAGGAGTATGAGCAGATAGATGAACCTTAGCTGAAAAAACTAGTAGGCCAGAACATTCTGCGAGAATTCAAAGCTCTCCTTCATGGTCCCAAAGAAACTATTCTGATTTTGTTAGATTCCTGGATTCCCCAGACTCTTTCTTGGCTAATTAGGAAGGCATTAATGACTCTTTTCTCACTTATATCCCATCTGTATTCTCTTTTGTATTATGTCTTTTCCTCCACACTTCCATATGCCTTCCTATCCACGCATTGTTTATTTTTATTGTAAATTTTTTAAAAATTTAAACTTAAATACAAAATTATAAAAGAAAAAACAAAACATTGCCACGTACACAGCAGACATGTAAAACAATAAATTCCCATTTCAAGAAAACCTTTTAATAAATGCTATACATTGTTTTCAAAGCTGCCCACCTTTTCCTTGCTTCCGTATTGGCTTTCTTTTATCCTCTGCTGTGCACTTTTTACTTTTTTTCCCCTCCCCCTCAAAGAAGATTATCACTGAGAGGAAATACACACACATGCACACACATATACATAGATATTTATAAACATACACATATATACTCATACACATATAGATAACACTGTGTTATACTTATTTCCACCTGTCATCTGTTTCTCTGAAGGTGGATAGCATCTTCCTTCATAGGTCCAAGTCTTTCCATGTTTATCTAGCTCATCATTTCCTATATCACAGCAAATAACCAACCCAATCATATCTTATCTGAGAGATTCTCTGTGAAAGTTATTTCTCCTCAATGTTCTGTATTTCTTTGATTCTTGGCTACATAGGCTTTATGTATACAAGAAAATTTTAATTTAAAATAATAGAAATTATACTTTTTACCCTTCAACAATGCTCTCCCTTATAATAGAGGTTAAGGCCTTATTCTGCTGAATCTACTTCCTTTACATTTTTTTCTTGCTTTTTTTTTAAGTTCCTGATCTTTTGCTCTTCCAAATGAACTTTGCTATTTTTTTCTAACTCAATAAAATCATTTTCAACAATTTAATTTGGATGACATTGAATAAACAGATTAGTTAGGTAAAATAGTAATTTTTAAAAATTATATTGTCTTTGCCTACCCATGAATAATAAATATTACTTTGATTATTTAGAACTGAGTTTATTTGTATAAAAAGTGTTTTCCGTTTATGTTCATTAAGTTCTTGTGTCTGTTTTGGCAGATATATGCTACAGTATTTTATACTGTCTAGGTATTTTGAATGGTTTAAAATAATCTTGAATAACATGACTGACACATAGTGTAGTTTCTCTATGTTTCAATTTTGATTAAATCTGTTTTAACATTAACTTTGTGTGAGATCATGCTTACTCTCCTTGCAATTTTTACATAATAATTCCTACTGATTTCATTTTATCTTTCTGTGTATTTCTCATTTTTACAATATTGCCTGAAAGCAACATATTGTTGAATTCAGTTTTTTAATCTGCTACCCATTTACATTTTATAAGTAAATTTGTCCCATTCATCTTCTAAGCTGCAATTGCTTGCTATGTATTTTCCTTCTTATTTTTCCTCACTGTCCTTCTCCCCCTATTCACCCTATCTCTGCTCACTCCTCTGCTTTCCTTCTATGCACTATCTTGTCCTCCTATTCCTTAACCTACCCAAAAAGTATCTTCCTTATTCTCTCCCCTCACCCTATCCCCTTGTCCTCTTTATTTCTTTCTGAATTTAGAATATATGTCTATCTGTATGTAATTTCCCCTCTTTAACCCATTTTCAATGAGAATAAGGTTCCAGCACAACCCGCCCTCACCCCTATACGTTTCTTGTGTCAGTTTTCCTTTTTATGCTTCATATGTATGAGATAATTATTCCTTTTTATCTCTTTTTGGGGGGGGATTCACCCCATCATACTCAGTCCAGCCCAAGTCTTTCTTGCAAACTACCCAAATAATAATGACAATCATGAGAGTACAGCTAATATGTGCACATATACAAAGTTAACAATTTGACCTTATTGAATTCCTTATAATTGGTCTTTAATGTTTACCTTGTATTTATCTAGGATGTTATATGTCAAATTTTCCCTTAAGTTCTGGGATTTTTTTGTCACAAAAGAATTAAGTTTTAAGTTTTGAGTTCATTCAACGTTCTCTACCCACACCCCCTTCAGGATTATACTTAACTTTTTTGGGTAAATTACCCTTGGTTATAATTCCAGCCTTTTTGTTCTATGGATTATAGTATTCAATGTAAAAGCTGCGTGATTATGCAATCTTTATAGTAGCTTCAGGACATTTATTTATTTATTTATTTTTACTTCTTGCTTCCAACAATTTCTACTTAACCTGGGAGTTTGAAACTTGGATATCATATTCCTACAAGTTTTCCTCCTGGGATCTCTTTCAGGTGGTGATTAGTTGACTTTTTTTCTATTTCTGTTTTGCCTTCTTGTTCTAGAATTTCAGAGCAATGTTTCTTGATAATCTTTGTAATATTTTATCAAAATTATTTAAAGTTATAATTTTCAAGTAGTACAACTATTTTAATATTACTTGCCCTCAATCTGTTCTCCAGATCCATTGTTTTTCTGATGAGATGTTTCACTTTCTTTTCTTTTTTTTTTATTCTTTTGATTTCATTTTGTGATTTTTTTTTTGGTGTCTTAGAATATCATTAGCTTCCCCTTACCCAATTCTAGTTTTCATGGAATCATTTTCTTCCTTAAGTTTTAGATTCTCTTTTAAATTGGTTGACTTTCTTTTCATAATTTTCTTGACTTCCCTAATTACTTGTATTTTTTAAAATTGTTCTTCCCCCTCAATCTCTGCTATTTGACTTTTAAGGTCCTTTTTAGCTTCTTCAAATAACTCTTTTTGTGCTTGGGATCATCTGGCATTTCTCACTGAAAAAGAAATGGGTTTTTTTTAGCTTCATCATCTTCCTCTGAATATGAATCCAGATTTTCTCTAGTAACTATTTCTAGTTGTGTTCTTTCTCCTTTGCTCAATTATTTTATTTATTTCTTTAGTTTTATTTTGTTTTTAGCAGCTATTCATGTAGTCAAGTTGTAGTCCTGAGGTATAGGTAATGATGCCCCTAGTCTCAGGTACTACTTCTTACTGGTTTTTTTTTTTTTCTGAGTCCTATCTTGGGGCCCAGTCTTGGGCTCTCCTCTGCACTCATAAACTACAGCAAGAGTTGCCAGTCACATAGTCCCACAAATAATTTTATTCCCTTGTGCCCCTTGGGTGGCTGCAAGATACAGCTATCCTCTCTGTCCTGGACCTGAAACCAGGGATTTTGCTTTCCTGCAAGTTCCCACAGCCAACAGGGTCCCTGCCTCTCCCTACTGCAATCACCAGGTGTATGATAGCTCCTTTTCCCCAAAGCTATAACCAGGACTTGGTTGGCTAAACCCATTGCTTATTTACCATGACCTGGATTCAGCATATGGTCCCAGGATACAATTTCCATCCCCAGTTATTGACTGATTCCCTGACTGAGACTTATATTAAGAAGACTACACACTCTACCTGGTTTAAAAGTCACAAAGAAATTGGGGTGAGGCAGCCACTGATAAAAAGCAGCTGAATCTCCTATTGGCTACTCTTCTTTTCAAGTAAATTACCCATAAAGTCAATGCCTTCTGTCATGCTAGTCTTCTCTCAACATTCGTATTTTCTGTCTTCACTTAAATTCACTGGGTAGGATTTATACTTGGTTTATTATACATGCTTTGGACCAATTTCATGAGAAAACTGAAGTCCTTGAGGGGATTTTTTATTTGCTTGTTTCTATAGACTTTGGCCTTGAAGGGTTTTAAAAGTCATTTTTGTTTCCAATTATCACTGCCACTGGCTTTCTGGCTCCACTTCCTTCTGATTTTTTCCACATTCTCTCTACCCCTTGAGCAGTTTGTTGTGCTTGATGAATAAAGTTCTTACTCTCTCTCACCCCTTCACTCCAGTTAGCTTTCCCCCACTGGTCCCAACTGCTAATCGGACCATTTCACCACACTAAATTATAGCATTGTCCTGAGGCAATGAAACTTCAACATAAATGTTTCTGCTCTGATCAAAAGTATTTTAGGGAATAGGTGGATGCCTAGTGAGAGTTTGGACCACAATGTATATAGCAGTATTCTCTTGGCCTTAATTAGCCTATGAAAGGAAAAGATGAAGAAAGAAACAGTGATCTGTGACTCAGATCCTGCATTTCGCCAACATGTTTCTCTCCCTCCTTCAGCCTGGTGTTTATCAAAGCTTCAAGGTTAGTCTCTGAATTTTTGCAGTGTTAACATTGTCCACTGCTTCCTTTAATAGCAAATGACTAGAAGGACTCCATTCCCTTAACTTTGTGGGGTCTTTCTTTTACCATGTAAACCAGGGAAAACAAAAACAAATAAACAATTTTGGTCTTCTCTCTCTTTTTTTTCCCTTTTAGTCTTGCTCTCAAGTTATATTGGGAAGGATTTCATTTTGCAAGCTTTTATATAGGGCTTTTAACCAGCATTTCTGCAGAATTGTATTTGAATTATTCATCCAACTCAATCTTTACCCAGTGACTAATGTGCTAATTATACAGAAGAGTCATTTTAAGGTTGGGTTGGGTGCTCAATGCTAAACATCATTATTAAATATTCATATGGTATTTGGGGGAAAATGCTGATATGAAGGACATGGTTAAGTGTGTTAGTAACTTTTCCCAAAACCCACTATGAATTTGGCGGTGTCGTGGAGTGGGAAGGTTATTAGGCCAGGAACTGAAAGACTTGGGTTAAAAATCTGGCTCCATCAATTACTACCTGTGACCTTGGGCAAATCACATAGTGCCTCATTGTTTCCATAGGTATTAATAATAATTAATATTTGGATCGTACTTTAAGGTTTTAAAAGCACTTTACATATGCATATTATCTTTGTTTGATCTTCCCAATAACCCTGTGAAGTAGGATTTATTATTATCACCACGTTCACATGAGGAAACTGAGACTGAGAAGAGCCACAGAATGAGTCTGAGGCAGGATTTGAACTGATTTCTTCCTGACTCCAATTCCATCCTTTTATACCTTATGGGACTTAGCTGAGGGCATTGGAATTAAATAATTTCTAAGATCGCTTCTAACTTAATATACTATGATCATATGAATTGCTACATTTGCATTTTTGGAAGTGTCCTATTTGGGTGGCCCCTTCTTTACCATCTTTTTTTTTTTTTTTTTTGCTTTTTGGAAGGCAATTGGGGTTAAGTGAATTGCCCAAGGTCATATGGCGAGTTTGTGTGTGTGTGTGTGTGTGTGTGTGTGTGTGTGTGTGTGTGTGTGTTAAGTGTCTGAGGCTGTATTTGAACTCAGGACCTCCTGACTCCAGGGCTGGTGCTCTCTTCACTGCGCCACCTAGCTGCCCCTACCATCATTTTTTTTTAAAGAGCCAGTATTGCATGGTTGATAAAATGCTGGACTCAGAGCCACCAAATGCTATAATTAAATCCTGCCTCAGGTTCTTACTACTTGAATGTTTCTGGGACTTGGTTTCTTCATCTTTAAAATTACAGGGTCAGAATAGGTGCACTCTCCAAGATAACTTTGAGGTCAATTAGTAGTAACCCCTCATATTATACATTAAGAAACTTAAGTCCATGGGGCAGCTAGGTGGCGCAGTGAGTAGAGGGTTGGCCCTGGAGTCAGAAGGACCTGAGTTCAGATCCGGCCTCGGACACTTAATGCACACAGAAATAAAAACCTAGCCCTGTGACCTTGGGCAAGTTACTTAACCCCAATTGCCCTCCAAAAGGCAAAAAAACAAACAAACCAAAAAACAAAACAAACAGACAAACAAAAAAACTTAAGTCCAGTGGTCTTAAGTGACTTGCCTAAAGTGTCTCAGGTAGTTAGTATCAGGACTAGGATTGGAGTCTGCTGATTACAAATCTATCACTCTTCCCTTTATACTGCACTTCCTCATACTGAACTGAAACACATTTTGAAGAGGAATAATACAATTTAAAATGAAAGGTTTCTGACAAATGTAATTATGATTAAAAATTACTCAAGGGAGTAAAGAATAATTATATCATCTGAAAACTCCACGAGGAGAGCGTCTATAGCTTAATCTTTATATTCCCTAGAGTGCTTTCTATATAGTAGTATTGAATGCCTATTTCTAAAGTGATATGAAATATAAATATGAAAATGTATAGTAGAGTATCAAAGGTAGTACATCTCTGCATACCTCCCAAGCCATAACAAATTAGATATAGATATAGATATATAGATATAGATATATAATTTCAAGGTTTCATTAGTTGGGGAGTAGGGCAAGTACACAGACCCTACCTAGGAAAATGATACAAAGGGCAGAGGTTGAGTTCACTCCTATGGATCATCTGATAGCTTCTAATTTAATTCAAAAAATTTTTGATAAATTGCTATGTGGGTGGTACTGTGCTAAGTTCTGGGAGTGCAAAGACAAAAATGAACAAACAAAAATCACAGTTCCTATGCTAAAGAGGCTTACATTCCATGGAGTAATGCAGCATATATAAGATAGTGTATAGTGTGATGAATTCAAGAGGGATAGAGAACTGATCACTAATCTGGTAAGACAGATGAAAAAAAAGGCTAATCATAGGAAGTGTTTTATAACCTAGACCTTAAAGAAATGAGCGATTCTCAGAAGAGGAGAGTAAGAAATGCACTCAAAGCATGGGGCCAGCCTATGAAAATGTACACAAGTGGGAGATAGAATCCCATTTTAAGTGAATTTCTATATCAACAATTTGTTTGAAATAGAGAGAGTATGTAAAGTAGAATTATGTGAAATAATCCAGAGGAATTAGCATTTTATATAGAGGCAACAAGGAGCCACTGAAGGTTCTTGAGCAGGAAAGCAATATATTTATGCTTTAGGAATAATATTTTGGTAACTGTGTGGACTGTGTATTGGACAGAAGAGAGATTAAAAGCTCAGAATATAATTTGGAGATTATTGCAATATTCCTGATGTGAGGCGAAGACCTCAACTAGGGTAATGGAAGTATGAGTTGGGAGAATAGAAAGTATGTGAGAGATTTCTGGAGGTAGGATGGGCAAGAATTGGCACTGGACTGGATATGTCAGGTGAGGGAGATAGATGACAGTTAAGAATTATGACAAGTTTGCAAACCCTTGCGTTTAGAAGGATGGTGATATCTTCAATGAAGATAATTATTCTGCTTTTTATTTGTAAACTTTGAGATGCTATTGCACCTTCAAATGGAGATGTCAAGCATATAACTGGGTGTAGATCTCAGGAGAAAGAATACAAGCAAATATATAGCTCTTGGTGTTATCCACAAAGGTATGATAAATTATCATGTGAGGTCTTGTCACTAGGAAAGGGCATGGAGATAGAAAAGAAGAGAACCAAGGGCAGAGATGGGGTGTGGGCACCTATGCTTAAAGAGCCAGGATATTGGCAAAGACTCAACAAAGGAAATGAAGGGGAATGTTCAGATATGTAGGAGTAGATTTAGGAGGGAAAAGCATTATGAAAGCTGAACCAAAGGAGAAATTCCAAGAAGAGGAGGCCAACAGTGTCAAAATCTATAATGTGGTGAAGAAGAAAGAGGACACAGTAAAGGTTAGCAGCAGCTAATAGGTTATTGATAACTTCCAGCTAAGATGGTGAAATGAAAAATTGTAGAGGAAATCAGGTAACCCCACACATGTTCTAGGAAAAAGTCAAAAGGAATCCCAGATTGAACAATAATAAACAAAACTAAAGAGAAACAAAAATTAAGCTTCTTCACCCAGTCCAGAAAAGTACAAAATTATTATTAAAAGCCGCTGGAGGCAAGGAGAGAGTCACAAGGATGCTAGCACATACCCTGGAAAACAAATTGAAAGTTTGTAGAGGTTGAGTGGCCTCCCCAATAAATGATTGTGTGATTACTTACAGAAGGACCCACTCAAGGAAAGCCATTATAAATCTCAGTAAACAGGTTGGAATACAAAGTTGACTAGGAGAGGGAAAACAATAATAAAGACAAAGTGAGTTCCAATAAATAAATCTGGTCATCCAGGGCCCTGAACAAAAATGCTCTAGTGAATTTGCAAAACATTAAAAAGATGCCTGAAGCAAAATCTGAATGCTTGCCTATCAGAAAGGAAGTATGAGACAGAAGATAGACCCTGTTCCAATAGGTCACTGTACAGTAAGACAGGACACTCCTGTGTATCCCTCAAAGCACTGTGAACCAGCGTTTGAGACAGGGCCAATTCAGCACTTGAATACTTACAGGATTGTAAGTATTGTAACTATGACAATGCAGGAAGCTTGAAACTAGTCCAAAATCTAATAACTTAGTAGACCTCTCAGGGATATAGCAAGGGATTGAACTAGTAGTTTGGGATTATTAAGAGAGAAGGGAACAGAAGCAATCAAAGGGCCACAAGGAGAGGAAAACAGAAAGATTAAGGAAAATTGTGAGTTTTAGTACTAATCACAGCATCTAGAATAAAAATAACTGCAGCATGCACACTGCACAGAGGGCAGGACCAAACAGGGTTTACACAACACATCCAAGAATTCTGGAAGGAACAAGCTTCTCATTGACACAGAGTTCAAACCAAATACATCACAAAAAGAAAAGACCAAACACAATTAATGAACTTTATGCATAAAAATAGAAGCAGTCTTAAAAAAAAACAATTGGATTATCCATAATACATATAAGAATAACTAGAAGAAATGAAGTGAAAAAAATGAAATTAAATACTTTGAGAGAAAACAAAATGAAGGACAATAAAAATAACTTTAAAAAAAAGGATGAAAACCTTGCCCAAATAGTGAAATTCTTGTATAAGAGAGGGTGGAAATAAGAACACAGTAATTCAATGAGTCAACAAGAAATAATAGAGCAATATTAAAAGACAAGAAAATTAAAATATGCACTGTCAAAAATGACTAAAATGTTAAACATTTGGAGGATAGAGATTTTAAGAATCATTAGACTCCCTGAAGAATGTGACCAAACAGAAAATACGTATGACATATTTTAAGAAATCATAAATAAATGCTGAGAGGATATAACGAAAATAGAAGAAAATCCAATCCAATCCCTTTCTGAAAGGAACACCAAGTTCCAAAGAATATCATAATGAAAATTCAGTGCTTCCAAGCAAAACAATCATCCAGAAAGATTACAAGTCCTGATGTATTGCAATCAGAATCACCCAAGCCCATTTTGTGACCACTAAATAAGAGAGGTTAATTTTAGCATTTTTAATATTTTAAAAAAAGACATGACCAGTAATAATTTACCCTGAAATACTGAGTATAATCCTATAGGGGAAACAAATAAAATTTTAGTAGAATACGGGAATTTCAGGTAATAAAAATAAAGGAAAATATGCTTCAGTCTTCTACCTTAGTCCATCAATTTTCTGTGAAGGGAATGCATTTTTCATGTGTCCTTGGGAGTTATTTTGTATCACTATATTGATCAGGATTACTAAATTTTTCACAATGGATTATTTTTACAATATCATTATGTGCATCGCTCTCCGGGTTCTGCTCACTTCACTTTGCTTATAAATTTTTACATATAGATATTTGCAGTTCATGTAAGTCTTCATAAGTTTTCCCCCCAAAACCATCCTCTTCATAATCATTTGTAGCACTGTGATGTTCTATCACAATCACATACCATAACTTGCTGTCACTCCCCAGTTTTTGATCATCCCCTCAGTGTCTAATGCATGGCCACAGATAAGAGAACTGCTATAAATATTTATGTATTTATGCGTCCTTTCTCTTTCTCTTTTCTCTCAGTGTACAGACTTATTAGTGATATTGCTGGGTCAAAGAGGATGTACAGTTTTATAATCCTTTGGGAATAATTATAAATTATTCTCCAGAATGGTTGGACTAGCTAATAGAGCCACTAATAATGCATTAATATACCTTTTTGCCTACCTCCCCTTCAGCATTTGTCTTCTTTTTTCTCTCATCTTAGCCAATATGATGGGTGTAAGGTGGTACCTTAGAGCTGTTTTATTTTGCATTTCTCCAATTATTAGTATATTTAAATATTTTTTTCATATAAATAGTGTTAGCTTTCTTTTATTCCACTGGAAATTGTCTAATAATACTGTTTTACCACTTTTCAATTAGGGGTTGGTTCTAGTTTTTTCTTTTTTGTTTTTTTTTATAAATTTGGCTTGATTCCTATATTTTTGAAAAATGAGATCATTATAAGAGAAACTTGATATAATTTTCCCTCCCAGTTTCCTTTTTTAAAAAAATATAATTTTGAATTCATTGGCTTTATTTCTGCAAATTTAAAAAAAATGTAATAAATAATTATCCATTTTATATCCTGTGAACTTCTCTATTTCTTATTTGGTCACTAACTCTTCCCCTATCCAAGTATCTGAAATGTAATTATTTCCATGCTCTATTAACGTGCGCATACTATTCCTTTTATGTCTAAGTCATCCAGTCATTTTGAATGTATCCCGGTATATGGTGTGAGATGCTGGTCTATGCCTAGTTTTTGTCAGACTGCCTTCTAGTTTTCCCAGAATTTTTTGTCAAATAGTGAGTTCTTGCCCTACTAATTGCAGTCTTTGGGTTTATCAAACATTATGTTACTGTTCTCATTTGCTTCTATATATTGTACCTAATTTGTTCCATTGATTAGCCACTCTATTTCTTATATAGTACCAATTTATTTTTATAATTACTGCTTTGTAATATCATTTGAGATCTGGTTCTGCTAGTTTTCCTTCCTTCCTATTTTTTTTTCACTGTTTCTCTTGGTATACTTGACCATTCCTTGAGATTAATTTTATTATTCTTTTTTCTAATTCTATAATTTTTTTGGTAGTTTCACTGGTATGGTGCTGGGTAAGTAAATTATTGTAATATTGTATTTTTATTATATTGACTTGTATTTTTATTATATTTATTTATTTATATTTATTATATATTTTATATATTATATAACATATATAATATATAATTTATATATAAATATAAAATATATATTATATATTTATATTTATTATATTGACTTGGCCGACCCATGAACACTTAATATTTCTTCAAATATCTAGATCTGCATTTTTGTAAATAATATTTTGTTATTGTGTTCATATACTTCCTGTGTGTGTGTGTGTGTGTTTGGACAGGTAGACTCCCAAGAATATTATGCTCTCTGCACTTCATTTTTAAGGAAATTTCTTTCCCTATCACTCCCCCTAGGTTGTCTAAGAAATGTATAGAAATATTGATAATTTGTATGCGTTTGGTTTACAATCTACAATTTTGCTAAAGTTGTTGATTGTTTTGACTAGTTTTTAGTTAGCTCTCTAAGATTCTCTAAGTATAAATTCATAATGCTTGAAAAAGTTATATTTTTATTTCCTCATGGCTGATGGTTATTCTTTTGTTTTATTTTTCTTACCTATTTTAATAGGAATGACTATTATATTTTGTCAAAGACGATTTTTCTGCATGAATCAACATCATTACATTTTTATTTATATAGTTATTGATATAAAAGTCTGTGTATAGTTTATTGAATGAGTCCTGTTGCATTCCTGGTATAAATTCAACCCAGTCATAGATTGTGCTCTTTGTGATAAATTGCTGTAATTTCCTTGCTTGTATTTCATTCAAAATTTTTGCATCAATATGCATTAAGAAGATTGATTTATAGTTTATTCTCTCTTGATTCTCTCTAGTTTAGATATAAAAAACATATTTGTGTCACAGAAGACATTTGTTAGGACTGCTTTTTAACCCTTTTTTAAAAATAAAAGTTTATATAATGTTGGAATTAATTGTTCCTTAGATGTTGTAAACATTTAATGTTTCCTTAGATGTTGTTTTTCTGGTCCTGAGTTCTTCCCCCCTTCTTTCTGCACTCCCCAGGGATCTCATTTATGACTTGTTCAATTTATTTTTCTAAGATAAGTCTACTTAATTATTCCTCTTTTATTAATCTTGGCAATTTATATTTTGCAAATATTCATTTAAATTGTCATATAGTTGGACAAAACAGTTCCTAGTTATTGCTTTAATTTCAACACCACTTTTGATACTGATAATTTGATTTTTTCTTTCAAAAAGTAAATTAGTCAATGATTTAGCTATTTTATATTTTTAAAGATATTTCCCACTTTTATTTTTAGTTAATATTTTCCTTCAATTTTATTAATCTCTCCTTTGATTTTCAGGATTTCTATGCTGGTGTTTAATTGGAAAATTTTAATTTGTTCTTTTTCTGGTTTGTTTTAGTTGTATGCTCAAGTCATTGAACTATTCTTTCTCTCTTTTACTCATGTAAGCATTTAGAGATAAACATTTTCCTCTAAGTACTACCTATATCCCACAAATTTTTACATCATATCTGATAATTTCATCATCTTTAATGAAATTATATGTTATCTTTTAAGATTTGTTCTTTTATTCATTCTTTCTTTAGGATTATATTATTTAATTTACAATTAATTTTAACATGTGTTTTTAATGTCTTACTGAATGTAATTTAAATTGCATTATGGTGCAAAAATTGTTAATATAATATTCATGTTTTTCTGCATTTGTTTGAGGTTTTTATGTCCTAACACATGGTCAATTGTTGTGAAGGTGGCATGAACAGCTAAGAAATAGGTATGCTTTTTTTTATTTTCATTCAGTATTCTCCAAAGGTCTGTTACATCTACCTTTTTGTAATGCTCTATTCATATCCTTACTTTCTCTCTTATTTATTTTTTGGTTTACCTAGATATGACAGGGATAATTTGAGGTTGCTTGGTAATAGAGTTTAAATGTCTATTTCCTCCTGTAACTTATTTACCTTTTCTTTCTTTCAAGAATTTAGTTGCTTATGCTATTTGGTACATAATATGTTGAATATTTACATTAATTCATTGTCTATGGTACACTTTAGCAGAATATAGCTTCATTGATTTTCTCTTTTAAGTCAATTTTTGTTTTTCCTTTGTCTGAGACCATGGTTGCTACTTCTGAGTTTTTTTTTTTTATTCTCAGTTGAAACATAATAGATTCTGCTTCAACCCCTTTTAATTCTTGTTAAATATCATTCTTTTGCAAGTGTGCCTCTTATAAATAATACATTGTTGGATTCTGATTTCTAATCCATTTAGGTATCTGCTTTCATTTTATAGGTGAGTTTATCCCATTCATATTCAAAACTATGATTTCTAAATATTTTTTCCATTCCATCCTATCTTTTATTATTTATCCTTTTCTTTTTCACCCTGTCTTTTCCTAAAACAAAACAAAAACAAAACAAAAAAACTTGCTTTGTTTCAGACCACAAACTTAATCTATCCTCCTGTTTATTGTTTTCCAATATGTCTTAACTTCTCTCCCCCATTTCCCTGGTGAGTAAGATGAATTTTTTTATACAGTTATGAGTATGTACACATGCATTCATGGATATATATATATGCATATGTATACACACACTCGTATGTACATACAAATACAATATGCATACATATGCATATGCGTACATATGTACACATGTGTGTACACAGTGCAAGAACACAAGAAATCATTGACTGGAGAAGTCAATGAGATTGTAAGAGCAAAGGGACAGTGAACTCAGGGATATGGTTTGTGAATGACAAATCTTTACCCTTTTGTCCCCTTCCCTCCTTGTTCCAATTCACTTAAAAGCATTGTTCACTTCCTTTTCCATTATTCACCATTTGCCCCTCCTCTGTATAAACTCCTCCTTGGGTGTATCTATTATGTGAAATAACTTTGTCCATTCTTCCTCCACCTTCAATTTTTTTTGCAGTATCTTCCTTTTTCTCACTTTCTTCTTTTCATATCATTCCAAAGCAACAGATTTACAATAATGCCCTGTGCAAGTGTACTCCTAATTTCTCTAATGATGATAAAGTTCTTATAAATTACATGTATCATCTTCCCAACTAAGAATGTAAACAGTTTAACCTTTTTAAAATCCCTTATAACCTCTCATTTAGGATATCCTGTTTATGTCTCTATCAAGCTGTATGCTTAAATGTCACATTTTCCATTCAGTTCTGGTCTTTTTTGTCAGGAATGTCTGAAAGACCTCTATTTCAATAAATACCTATTTTTTCTGCTGGTAGGATTATGCTCAGTTTTTCTGGTTAAAGCATTTTTGGTTATAATATTAGATCCTTTGTCTTCCAGAATCCTTCTGCTCCTTCATAGTGGTAGCTACTAAATCTTGAGTGATCTTGATTATGGTGCTATGATATTTGAATTTTTAAGATATAAATGCTTACAGTATTTTCTCCTTGACATACAGGTTCTGGATTTGGTTATGATATTTTTGGGAGTTTTCATTTGGGGATTTCTTTTAGCAGGTGAATGGTAGATTATTTTAGTTTCTGCTTTGCCCTCTTAGTTCTAAGTTCTGGTTCTAAGATATCTGGGTAGTTTTTCCTTTATAATTTCTTGAAGTAATATGTCTAAGTTTCACTTTTAGATCATGCCTTTCAGGTAGTCTAACAAACCTTGAATTATTTTTCCTCTATTATTATCCAGGTCAGTTGTTATTTCTATGAGATTTTTCACATTTTCTTCTATTTTCTTCTTCTTTGGATAGTTTTATTATTTCATGATGACTTGTGGAATCATTAGATTATATTTGTCTGATACTAATTGTTAAGTTGTCATTTTCTTTAGTGATCTTTTGTATCTCTTTTTTTCCTACTTAGCCAATTCTGAATTTTAAGGAGTTATTTTCTTCAGCATTTTAAATACATTTTATCATTTAATCAATTCTAATTTTTAAAAGTATTTAAACATTTTCTCACTTGAATCAAGTTATTAATTCTTTTTTTCATAATTTTCTTGTAAAAGTCTCCTTTCCTTTCCCATTTTTTTCTTCTACTACTTTTATTATTTCATTCTTTTTAAATCTTTATTTAAATTTTAGGATTTCTTATGTTTTTACTTGATACTTTTCTTATAGATATTTTCAAGTCATTATCTTCTGAGCTGTGTCTTGAACTTCCTTATCGCCATTGAATCATTTTATACATAGATGTTTTGTTTTGTTTTGTTTTGTTTGCTCATTTTTAAGTCTTTTTCTTGACTTGGGACCTTATATTAAAGTTAGTCTCAATAAACCTTTGGGGATGAGAGGAATACCTAGTCTGAGCATCTGTCTTTTATATCCTCTTACTGCTTTCACAGATCAGTGAGGTCTGTAAGTTTTTAGTGCATCCAATGTGGTGTTATCTGGGAAGGGGTCTCCTCAATGCCCTCCTGTTCTATGCTCTGGTCTTTACCCGGGTAGTCTCCCTGTTCACACATGACCATATTAATTTCTCTCTCAGCCATAGAACTGTGATCTGAAACTGGGTAAGGAGTGACAAATCTGCCAGATGGCACCTCTTCGTTCAGTGCTAGGACAGGGGTCCATGGGGATCTCTTTCTTCCCAGGAGTTCAATTGCCTTCCTATCTATGCCTTCCTATCCATGAATATAGGGCCTCTCTCTGTACCTGCTACCACTACCATAGGCAGATCACTGGTGTTATTCTTTCTGAATGAATATTCTTGGTCAGTCCCCATTCAAGTGTCCACAGATCTCTTTTTCTATCTATCTAAACTGACCTGGGCTTCAAAGTCACTGTGATTTTCAATTGGTTTCCTGACCAGGATTCAGAATGACACTTAAAAAATTTTTTTGAAAAGGGTATGTTGCAAAAGCTCCACAAAATGTTGTTTTCACTCCATCATCTTAATTTTGTCCCTTTCCAGTTAGCAATTAAATTTATTCTCTATCCTTCTTGTCTTGACAGAAATTATTTTCCAACCATTTCCCAAAGTATTGAGAGATGAAAGTACTGAACTTCCTCAGGTATATCTGTGTGTGTGTGTGTGTGTGTGTGTGTGTGTATGTGTGTGTGTGAAGATCACATTAATACCCAAAAGTGTAAAGCAGAAATCTAGTGATGAACAATTCCCCATGGAGTTTCCATATGTCAGAGAGTCATCTGAACACTTACATCTCTCAGTATGAGAAGGACTTTGAAGTTTCAAAATCCTCGTGGTGTAAGCAGAAGAGCTGTATAGGAGATATCACACAATATTAAACCCTGATATAACTCTAAGCAGTCAGAAAAAGATTATAGTGTTCAAAAAGCACAAAAGAAAAATGTTAGGGATTTGCTTAGCCCCCAAATAGCAAGGCTTACAAAGAAAGAAAGAAAAAAATACATAAACTAAGGATGGACCTAACACAATAAATAAATATTTTTCAGTGGTAGAATGATCTCTCAATGAAAAAAGAACAAGACAAATCCTATGGGACCCCTTAAAACAATAGAAAAGGAAGAAAATTAAAAGTACAAATAAATTTGGATGGAAGGGAGAAACAAACAAGTTATATAGGAAAATAGGCAATGTATAACCCAAGGTGAAAAAGTATTGTAAAATTGTAGAAATTATGAATAAGATAATGGAAGATTTCATACTGAAATAATACAGATATGGAGGAAAAATGAGCTGAACAAAATTAATAGACAACAGCACTGGAAGAACAATGAGTTCTACATAGGCCAAATAAATTGATTTTTTAGCTTATTAGGTAATTTAAAGATCATAGATCCTTAGGAAAAAATCAATTAAAAATATGAATACAGTACTATAAGAAGAAATAATATTATCTAGAAGTATTCAAAGCAAAGATTAATGTCCTACTTGAGAGTTTGTCAAAAGAAATAATTCAGAAACATAATTCTCTGGGGAATTTAGGTATTTTTCTTCATAAGTTCAATATCAAGCAACAACTGTTGCAAGCATTTAAGAATGTTTAAACCTATCATAAAAATCAATTTTAATAGTCCAAAACTAACCCTTAATTGTGGAAAGTCAGAGAAGAGGTAAAAATATGATAATGCAAAAATAGAAAGAAAATGACACATCCAAGACAAGTCCAGTCATCAGTTAAAAGAAAGAGGTAGATATTTAACAAAAAGGATTCATTTGAACTATTCTTCCAAAAGAAACCAGAATTGAGCAGGTTACTTGACTTGCAAATTCTTCAAATGAGAGAAACATATATACACACATAGGCATATTCACACACACACACACACACACACACACACACACACACACTAAAAAAGTGAAGAAACAATTCCCACATTTGTAAAGGGTTTTCTCAGGACAAAATAGTGAAATAAACTAAGACTCATATTATTTCAAAAGTGAAGTAGTATTATGTGAGCAATTGAAGGAAGGTGAGTAACAGAAGGAGAAGGTATTTGGAAGATGAGAAGGAAGGGAGGAGAAAAATAAGGGTATGCTACAGACCACAGACGCAACTTTTTTTTTTGGAGGGGGGAAGGCAAGGCAGTTGAGGTTAAGAGACCCAAAGCCACACAGCTGGTAAGTGTGTCAAGTGTCTGAGGCCAGATTTGAACTCAGGACCTCTGACTCCAGGACCAATGCTTTATTCACTGTGTCACCCAGCTGCCCCCAGAGGCACACTTCTATGCAGCAACTTCATACATAGTCAAAAGATATTTTAAAAATACACCTTCAAAAATTAAACTAAATGAAAAGGTGCCCTAAATTATTATTACTAATAGAAATACATGTTATAATAATCCTGGAATTTCAAATTCTTCCCCTTAAAGTTGACAGGATGATAAAAGATAGAAATTTTAAATGTTGAATGACAGAGTAAGACAGGCAAACCAGCTCAATAATATAGTACTGATGGAACTATGAATTAATCTAGACATGAAAGATAATTCAAAATTATGTGTATAAAAGTCAATTAATCTTTCATCCTATTTAAACTCCAATATAACCAAAGGACACTCTGATGGAGGAAACCATATGCAGATAACTATGTGCATACAAAATATATAATGGGATATATGAGAGTTCAAAAGAGGTCTATTACAGTTGGTGTGAGGGTTGATGAGCCCTTTTCAGGGCTCCTCATCAACCTTTTGTATTTATCTGGTGAACATATATTTTAGATAGTAATATTTTATTATCTATTTTAGACTTCATATATTTTTGATGGAAAGAATTCAAATTTATTCAGATAAAGGATAGGGGCAAGGTCATCATAGGGGACAAGGGGACATCCTGGGGTTCTGAGCTAGTTAAGCCCTAGTTTCTTCTCCTTCTGCTTCTTCTAAACAACATCCAGGTTGTGGTCCTTCCACTTGCTCTTGTGTAGCATGATGGGGCATAAGCCCACATACTTCGCTTTCATCTCCCACATGGCCCACACATAGTCACTGGGATCCAAGAAACTGACAAAGCCATAACCCTTGGTTTTGCCTGTGTGCTTATCTCAGATAACTTAGACCTTGAGGAAGGAGGGGAATAGATTGAAGACTCTGGTCAAAATATTATCATTCATCTCATTGCCCAGGTCCCAACAGGAATCCAGAAGTCATCTCTGTCCCACTTCAGGAGGTTGTGGTCTTCCCAACTGCTCCCAACTTCTGTTTCAGATACAATGTTTTAGCTTCTCTGGCTTCCCTTTCTTCTTTTCCTCATGCAAAGGCTCTGGGACCTTGAGGACCATGAGTCCTGGGGTGGCTGGGGTTCAGGCCTGGGCCTGAGGGATAGGAGCTGAGGAATTTGCAGAGGTGGAAGCAGGCCATCAACAACTTCTGGGGATAGAAGCATAGACTCAGGCTCAGGCAAGGGCATGACCAAGGTCAGAGGGAGGCTGGGCCCAATGACTGCAGCAGCTCCTGGGCCCCCCACAGCTGCATCTGTTTCTTCCATCTCTGCAGTCACAGCAGTTGCCACAGCCAAAGCAGCAACTTCTTTCTCTTTCAGTCCCAGATCCAAGCCCCAGCCTAGTTTTCGAGGGGCTGGAAGTTCCTCTGGGGAAAGCCTCAGGATTGCTGTTGTGCCAACTGGGAGTCCTGGTGCCCAGGTCATCATTGGCAACATCATGTGAGGTCCAGAGGGTCCAGGCAGGGGAAGCCCACCTAGGGTCAAATGTGGGGACTGAAGGGCCATGGGGCATAAAAAAAGAACTCCGTGGAGTCTTCCAACAGTATGGTTCATTTGTCTCTAAAAAGAGAGCCTTTAATTCCATCAAAAGTAAAGTACAAAGAAATCTTAGAGAGATGCAGGATTCTAGGCTCAGTGAGAAAGTAGATAAATTAAGTTTGACGCTGATAAAAATAATCTAAAGTGTTTTTACAATACCCTGAATGCTATTTATGAGCCAAAAATGCATGTCAGCTATTCAGTGCTGCTGAATCCATACTGATCAGTGATAAGGACATGATCCTGGAGAGATGGGCTGAGCACTAGAGTTCTCAATAGACTGTCATCAGTCAATGCTAAAGCTATTGACCATTTATCTCAGGTAGAGGTCAATCTCTCTTTAGGTGAACTTTCAACTGAAGAAGACATTTTGAAGACCATTTGGTTCCTCTTATGTGGCAAAGCACCTGGTGCTAATTCCATTCCAGCAGAGATATATATGAGGTCCACTGCATATAGAAAAGCTGATGGAAATCTTCCAGATTATTTGGGAAGAGGAGATTATCTCCCAGGATAAGGATGCCTCTATTGACCACATAAAGGAAAAGGAAATAGGTTGTTCTATGACAACCACAGTGGGGACTCTCTTATTTATTGCTAGCAAGATTCTTGCCAGAGTCTTCCTTAGCATGGATGATCCTTCATCTGAAAGATGGGCATCTACCCAAGAGTCAGTTGGCTTTAGAAAGAGCCAAGGTATCTGCCACCTGATAACTCCAGAAGAAATACCAAAAGTAGAACAGAGGTCCATACACGATGTTCATTGATGAGGGCCTGTCGAAAATTATGACAGAATTCGGTTGCCTAGAGAAGTAGTTCTGAATAATGGATGATGCTCTTGTGCTTTCCTAGTCACCAATGCAGTGTGTGCTTCCTCCCATGCTTTTTAGCATTTTGTTTTTAGTGATGTTGGCAGATGCTTTGATAAGGATAAAAATAGCATAGAAGTCAACTACCATTCTGATGGTAAATTATTTAATTTGAAAAGGCTATAAGCTGAGACTACAGTGGAGGAAGAGTTGGTGCATAACTTTTTGTTTGCAGATGATTATGCATTCAATGCAACCTCTGAGGCTAAGATGCCACAGAATATAGATTGATTCTCTGCCACTTGTGCTAATTTTGGCCTGACAATTAACACCAAGAAAACAGAGATTCCCACCAGTCAGCCACACATTATACATATGTGGCACCATTGGTTATAATACATGGAGAAATTTTGAATGTATGAGGATAAGGTTCACTTATCCTGATGGTATAGTTTCCAGGGATATTCAAATAATAGATGTTGTTGATACACATATTGCCAGAGCTAGCTTAATATTTCAGAGGCTCCAAAAGAATTTTTGGGAGAGAAGAGATTATTAAACTGACTACCAAACTGAAGGTCTACAGAGCCACTGTGCTGACCTTATTGTTGTATGCCTGTGAAACCTGGACAGTCTACCTGTGTCATGCTAGAAAATTGAAGAGATTCCATTTGAATTGTCGTAGAAAGATTCTGAAGATCACCTGGCAAGATAAGGTACCAGACACAGAAGACTTTTCTTGAGCTGAACTGCCAAGAATTCAAACACTACTACAGAGAATATAACTCAGATGGGCTGGTCATGCTGTTCAAATGGCAAATATATGTTTGCCTGAAAGACTATTTTATGGAGAAGTCACACAAGGCAAATGCTCACATGGTGGTCAAAAGAAGAAATGCAAGGACACTCCCAGGGTCTCCCTGATGAACTTTGGTACTGATAGTGAGACATAGAAGACACTAGTACAGAATCAGCCAGCGTGGCATACCTGCTGTGCTTTGTGCTCTATAAACAGAGATAATTGTGGCAGCTCAAAAGAAACATGAGATGTACAAATTTAGAGATATCTTCCTCCCAAATGAACATAAGGACTATTTGTGCTTGACCTGTGATAGAGCCTTCAGAGCTCATACTGATATGATCAACCATAGCTGTATACACTATACTTTGACCTCCGCATCATGATGTCATTTTAATCCCCTTTGAGCATAGCAAACAATAATACAGAATAAATGCATATGTGTATATATGTAGGTTTGTGCACATACATACATATATATGTGTATATACACATGCACATGTCATACTTGCATATGATATATGAATTATGTGTGTATTATACACACATGTTATAATAATAATCTCATAAAAGAAAATAGTAGCACCTTGGAGAACCAAAAAGGTCTCCATCATATGTAATGATAATGGGAATTTGAAGATGTTCCCTGCCCTTTGTATTGGCAAGCTAACAGGTACTTAGCACTTAGCACTTAGTTTCAAGTTCATAATTGTGTCAAGTATTAAGAGCCAGAATTTGTGAATCCCACAGTGGGATGGATTTGTTGACATAACAGGAAGGGGCAGAACAAGGAGGATCTAATACCATATATAAGGAAAAGCCCAAGCTGAAAAAGGCCAGAACTTCTGGGAGTGAACATCTGGAGGCTGGGCTGCTACTACTGGAGAGAGAGAAGAGAACTGAGAACTGAACTGAGAATTGAAAAGAGAAATGAGAACTGAGGATTGAAAAGAGTATTGAGAAGAACTGAGAAATGACAAGAGAGGAGAACTGGAAAGAGGCTTTACTGTGTTACTTTGTCTGTCTGTTTTGATGTTACTTTGTCAGATTTTTTTGCTAAAAGAGAGTGGTGCTGTTATTACAGAAGCCCTAGGACCTTGCTGCTGGTTCAGAAGACCTAAAAGAGGATTTTCTTGTATGTTTACAGAAATCCTGGAGGAAGGTCTTGCTGACATTTTCAGAAGTCTCTACTGATGATTTGTGTTGATGCCTCAGACCTTGTTGTTGGGTCTATGTTGATTTTACAGGCAGAAAGTAAATTGATGAAGATTTTGGCAATGTTTATGAATGTTATTGTGGCTTTGTTAAGCTTTGTCTTCCCAGGAACAGAATCTGTGAAGTACTTGAGGTGGACTAGACACTGTGAGCTTCAGTATGGAACAGGAAGTGGACAAGGAGCTGGACAACAAAGAGCTGGCAGGAACTGGGACCAGGAAAGGGAAACCACTATAGTGGAGAGCCAGTCTCAAATTAAGATAAAAAGACCTTAAGTATTTAATGTAAACTGAGAAGATCATGATTTACTATGGGTGGAGAATTTTGACCTTTACAATTAGATGACTAAGTTAAGGACTTACTAATTAAGGATGATTGGAAAAAATCTCTGATCAAGAAGAAATAAAACTTTTTGATTGAAGAGATTAAGACAATGTGACTTAGGAGTGGAGAGCTTTTGACCTCTGTACTTTGTGTCAATTAAGGAGGTTTCCCTCCTTAAGAATGATTGAGTTACTTAATGGCTGTACTTTATTTAAAACTATGTGACCACTTTGATGAAAACTATGTGGCTATTTTATTGATAAGTTGTTATGCCATAACATGGTGAATGCTGGACTTTAATTTTTGTGAATATTTTGCCTTAATTCATTACTGAATAAACAGAGAGTTTACTATATTGTGTAATCAGAATCTTGAAGCTGTTCATAGCAGAAGTCCTCTGGAAAGCTGCTTGTGTTTGGCTTTACACCATAAGGTAGGATTTGAGCTATGTATGGAAAGAGGTTAGGAAAACAAAGAGGCAGAGGTGAGTGAACAGAGCACTCTAGGTATGAAACAAAGGACTGGAGGTATGAGATAGTGTTAGGTCAAAGGATTTCAAGTAAACCAGTATATCTTTATCATTAAGTGCATGAAGGGGAGTAAGTATAAGAACACAGGAATGGTATGAAACAGCCAGGTAATGAAGAACTTTAATTTCCAAACATTTTATATTTGATCCTGGTGCTAAGAGGGAGCCACTAAAACTCACTGAGGAAAAGGGAGACATATTCAAACCTATATTTCAGAAAAATCATTTTCCAAATGAGTGAAGGAAATATTGCAAGAAGATATATGTGAGTCAAGAAGTCCTATGTAGAAGGCTATTGTAATAGATGAGGAGTGAAGTCATGAGGGCCTATACTAAGATCATGGCTATTTCAATGGAGGAAGGATGTTATGAAAGCAGAAATGTCAATATTACGTTATGCATTGGGTATGTGGGATGTGTCAGAGTAAGTAGTCAAGGGTGACACTAAACTTGAAGGCTTAGGTGACTGAAACAATGGGGAGCAGGAGTATTCCAACTCCCTACCATTACTGAAATAAAAATCTACCTTTAAGAGAATCTGAGACACAAATGTCTGAGCACAGTGTATCAGCAAGGCTAGCAATTGCCAATAAATGAGATCCAAGGCTCCTCAGTATCTAGGTATGTATCTGACAGTCAGTGCAGCTTTTTATGCAGTTACAGGTGAGAAAAGGCATCAGTGATATAAACTTACCTAAGACTGTGTTTGATTTATCATGAAGATTAAGGAAAGACTCACATTTCACTTCACTCAGAGACAAATCCTCTGGAAAGTCCCATGTCAGGCACTGCTTGACATTAGAATAGTGGGGGAATTGAGCAAGTATTATATGTAATGGGGATAAGCCAGAAGCATTTCCAATAAGAACAGGGGTGAAAAAAGGGTGTCTACTATCACCCCTCTTATTCAATCTCGTACTAGAAATGTTAGCAATAGCAATTAGAGAAGAAAAAGAAATCAAGGGAATCAAATTAGGCAAAGAAGAGACTAAGCTATCACTCTATGCAGATGATATAATGATATACTTAGAGAATTAAGTAAAAAACTACTTGAGACAATAAATAAATTTGGCAAAGTTGCAGGATATAAAATAAACCGACATAAATCCTCAGCATTCCTGTATATCTTTAATCAAATTCAACAGAAAGAGATAGAAAGAGAAATCCCATTTAAAGTTACCATAGACATTATAAAATATTTGGGAATCTACCTGCCAAAACAAACCCAGGACCTATATGATCACAACTACAAAACACTTCTCACACAAAAAGTCAGATCTAACTAATTGGAAAAATATCAATTGCTCATGGCTGGGTCGAGCTAATACAATAAAAAAATGACAATTTTACCCAAATTAAATTAAATATTTAGTGGCATACCAATCAATTTACCAAAAAACTACTTTATAGACCTAGAAAAAATAGTAACGAAATTTATTTGGAACAACCAACAGTCCAGAATATCAAGGGAATTAATGAAAAGAAATGCTAGGGAAGGTTTATTCTGTATTATAAAGCAGCAGTCATCAAAACTACTTGGTACTGGCTGAGGAATAGAGTAGTGGATCAATGGAATAGATTGGGCGCATGAGACTCAGCAATCAATGACTGTAGTAGTCTATTGTTTGATAAACCCAAAGACTCCAGTTTTTGGGATAAGAAAGCACTATTTGACAAAAACTGCTGGGAAAACTGGAATATAGTATGGCAGAAACTGGGAATAGACCATTATCTAACACCATATACCAAAATCAAATCTAAATGGGTGCATGATCTAGATATAAATGATGATACTGTAAGCAATCTGGGAAAGCAAGGAATAGTTTACCTGTCAGATTTGTGGAGAGGGAAAGACTTTAGGACCAAACAAGAATTAGGAAGCATTGTAAAATGCAAAATGGATAATTTTGATTACATTAAATTGAAAAGCTTCTGTACAAACAAAGCCAATATAACCAAGATTAAGAGGGAGGTGGGAAATTGGGAAAGAATTTTTACAACCTATGTCTCTGATAAATGACTCATTTCTAAAATATACAGAGAATTGAGTCAAATCTAGAAGAATACAAGTTATTCCCCAATTGATAAATGGTCAAAGGATATGAACAGACAATTTTCAGAGAAAGAAATTAAAGATATCTATAAGCATATGAATAAATGCTCTAAATCACTATTGATTAGAGAAATTCAAATCAAAACAACTCTGAGGTGCAACATCTCTTGAGTCAGATTGGCTAAGATGACAAAACAGGAAAATGACAAATGCTGAAGAGGATGTGGGCAAATTGGAACACCAATGCATTGCTGATGGAGTTGTGAACTGATCCAACCATTCTGGAGAGCAATCTGGAATTATGCCCAAAGGGCTATAAATAATTTCATACCCATTGACCCAGCAATACCACTTCTTGGGTTATATCTCAAAGAGATCATAGAAGTGAGAAGAAGACCCATATGTACAAAAATATTTATAACAGCTCTTTTTGTGGTGTCAAAGAATTGGAAATTAAGGTGTTGCCTATCAATTTGGGAATGGCTGAACAAGCTGTGCTATGTGCATGTAATGGAATACTATTGTGCTATAAGAAATGAGGAGCAGATGGACTTCATATTTACCTGGAAAGGCTTATACAAACTGATTCTGAGAGAGAAGAGTAGAACCATGAGGAATCTGTACACAATCACAGACATAACATATGTGTGATGACCAACTATGATAGATTGGACTCTTAGCAATACAATGATATAAGTAAATCCCAAAAGACTCATGATGGAGAGAGATGTCTACATCCAGAGAAAGAACTGAGTTTGAATCCATACTGAAGCAAACTACTTGATCTTTTTCTTTTTCTTGTTTGATTTCATTTCCTCTTTCCCATTTTTCATTCCATCTGGTATAATCCGTCTTTGTAATCTGACTAATGTCTAATATGAAAGTATTTGCAGATCCTATACTATATTGTATGCCATCATGGGCGGGAGGAAGAAGGGAGGGAAAGAAAATTTAAAACTCAAGGAATTGTGGAATTGAATCTTGTAAATTAAAAGTAAACAAAAATTAATAAAGACCAAAAAAATGAATAGTATGGGAGTAGGCAAAGGATCTCATAACCAATTTGGCTCCTCTTCCATTCCCCCCTCCTCTCTTCCTTGGTGAGCAAAAACATACACATTTTAAGTCTTTGCAGTTAGGCTGGAGCCCATAGGAATAAGGAACTTAAATGCTTACAAAATCTACCATGGAGGCCTATAAAATCAAATTTAATCTGAACCATATTCAAGTGATGAACTATAACTCTTAATCATTAATCAATATTCAAAATTCTACAATATGACAAGTGCATAAGAGGGAAGGAGAGAAAATGTAGCTTGAACTAGAAATGGTGGCTAGATGTGTAATAATGTAATGCAATGCAATGTCATATAATGTGTGTAATTTCTTCAGGAAGAATCCATGTTTCAGTGAGAACCAAAAAATGGAAAGAATGAGAAAAAAGTGGGTTAATATGACCAAACTGTATTCCTCTGGAATTCTACACCATGCCTTAGAGATCTCTTCATCCTAGATGATAACTTCAGTCCTGGAATTCATACTTTCTAAGTATCCTCTATTTCTGAGGCTCTTCTCTCTGATTGTGGGGGGGCGCGGCAGATAGTCTTCTCAGAATCTCCATTTAAAAAGGGAGCCCAGACCAAACATCTCATTTTCTCCCAGGCTACAGTTCCCCAAACCAAATGAATCAAGCTTGAAGTCCCCAAACTCCCTAGTACATATGGACCAGATTAAAATATGAGTGAGGATTACTTAACAAATAAATAAAAGTGCAATAGGACACAGTTAATATTAAAATATGATTTTCTAAATCAATATGCAGTGGGTATAAATTAATTTCTCTTTGACTTTGATACAACTACTCTAGTTTTTCCATCATGTCCCCACACTGGGTATCTGGGTGTCTCCCCTTCCCCTTTCAGTCTGTATATTATCTTCCATATATATGTGTGTGTGTGTGTGTGTGTGTGTGTGTGTGTGTGTGTATGTATATATATGTATGTATATATGTATACATGCACACATATATATGTATGTATACACACACATATATATGTATATTCTCAGCACTTAATAGACTCTTTTAGCACATAGTAAGCACTTAAATTCTTTTTGACTAACTAATATGAACAGTTGATGATTATAGAGTAGGCATCTCAGATCATATATTTGAGTAGATGAACAGATCTGAAGTGACATATTTTGGAACTCAAGGTTGATATGGAAAGGAATGAGGGAGTGGAGTCATAAATAAGGAAAAGGGTTTGAACATTGGCAACTGATTCCCAGTTTTTGGGATATGGCAAGGATAAGAGAAAATGAATATGCCAGCCATTGTTGAGTGAATCTGCACAGATTATCAGTGGAGAGAGAGGAATTGAATGGGCAAGAGATTGGACTGTCTCAAGTCACCCTTAAGGTTCAAATTCCCAGAAGGTGGTGATGTTTAATACTATTAGACCCACTTTCCAGCAAGTAGCATTAGGGAGATATATAGAAGACTGGTAGGGAGTCAAGGGTGCCTTGTTTAACCTGGAAAAGGCACTGGGAAGCAAGAGATAGAAGAGGTCTTGTCCCAGAAAATGACCAGGCTTTGATGATAACCTTGGGCTGAGGTCCAAGGAAAAGCTGCAGGACAGGGTAACATGAGTTGTGTCTCTATGCATTTAGCTATCTCCGTTGTAGTAAGCTGGGAAGCATATTAGTGTTGGGAGCTTTGTGTGCGCATGTATCTTTCTGCTGAAGACTTCTATATATCAATCAATTCACAGACTTCACATTTCAATGCATGTACAAGTTCAGGAATATCTACAACATACATCTATCAAGTACTGATGGTGCGTACAGCACTGTGTAAAGTTCTGTATGACTTACAGAGGTTGGGTAAGGTAAACCTCCTTACGAAAGTTATTGTGTAGTCTACACACACTCACACACATTTACATTTACATATGTATATACATATTTACATATACTTATGTCTACACACACATATATATATAAAATATAAATTCCACATGAAGAAGAGATAAATGTAAAGATGAAATGCAATTGTAGAACTTCCATGTGAATTTCTTAAAGGTAAATAGAGAAAGAAAAATTGTATTGAGGAAAAAGATGGGAGGAGAGGACTGACCAAAGCCTTTTCAACCTCAGCTAAAGATTACAAGGAAAAGTAAATGGAAGCAGAAACAGAATGAGTTAAAGGGAATAAAGGGGACTCAAAGAAAACAGCAATGATGTTTACAGATACAGCAGTGAAGACAGAAATACCAGAGAGAAAATAGGTCCACTAACAAATGAGGAGCATGAAATTAATGATGAGTCTAAAATGGTAGAGATAATGAACTCATTTGTAAAATCGGTCCTTAACAAGAAAAATGAAGATAGGAAATTTGAACAATTAAGAAGTAATGAAAACCTTGCAAAAATAGCTGTTGACAAGAAAGAAGAGAAAAGGCCAGTGCAATTTAAGGGTTAGATGGCAAGAATCAGCCCATGACAATAAGGAGAGTGGTGGCCAAATTTTTTAATGATTCTACTAATATCACACCTCAAATCCTTTTGAGTTTGGGGCCATTTTGTTTATCTTATTTCTCTTTTTTTGGGTCTGAAACTGAAGTGGCAAAAAATCTTTGGAGGGAAACCCTTAAAAGGCTTAACAACACAACATGAGAATCTGCTTCTACCTATCTTCTAAGCATCACATGAAAGATTTTCTGCACTAAGGACCTTGGACAAGGTTGTTATTGTGTTCTGAGCACTTGAAATGAAAGAGCCAAATTAATATGTGATATCACTTGCTGAAAGTATAGTGAGAAATATTACAATGGCCATGAGACAGCTAGGCAGCACAGTGGATGAAGGACCAGGCTGTATTCAGGAAGACCTATGTTCAAATCTGACCTTAGACTAGTTGAGTGACACACACACTAGTTGTGTGACCATCAGTAAGTTACATCATCTCTCTCTGACTCACTTTTCTCATCTGAAAAATAACAATAGCATCTACGTCTAGGAGCTGCTGAGAAGGACAAATGGGTTAATTGTAAAGTGCTTAGAACAGGGCCTGACACATAGTAAGCACTATAAAAATGTTAGTTATTATTACTGTTGCTATTGAAACAGGGTAAGAGCTTAGGTTTGGGAAGGACTGAGAGAAATCATTTCTACCATCCTGATGCCTTCTACCACCACCAAAAAAAAGACACAATAATGATGCTTACTTTCTATGAAAGTTTATTTATGTTTGTGGGAGTGGGGAGGAGTGAAACTTTATTGATTAAACTTTCCCTTAGATTATGTAGCAAGGTAAATCTCTGTCATGAAAACACTATAAAACTAAAGGAATAGCTTCAAAAGATCATATGAGACATACATAAATTGCCGAAACAGAATATATGTTAGAATATATTCTGTTTGTGTTCTAAATTGTTTGTGTTCCAGAAAACTCTTCAGTGTGGCATCAACTCTCAAGACAGGGAATTCCTATAGGGCATCCCATACTGGTTTACTTTCCCAAATGGGAGGTAAACCAGTGGAGTACAAAGACACACAAGGAAATAAAGGCATTTATAGACCCTAAACCTCTATGTTAATGCTGTTTCATTGAAATGAAAGTCCTACCTTGATACATCTCATTTACTACTCAGCACTGACAGAATGCTGAAGACAAGTTATAAGGAGAGGCCAGCAATGACTTCCTCTTTGCTTAAAATCCTCATTAGTTAAATTTACTGGTTAACTATAACACCCATTGAGGACATGTATGGGCCGATGAAGTATGAAGGTGAATAGTTTATACACTTACCAGTGTTGTAAAAAAAATAAGCAGTGATTATTATAGGTACCTAGTGTTTAAATGTGATTACCAAGCAAAAGGAATCTATTATCCTTCACTCTCAACAAGTCTACCTTATTTTCTCATTTTATAGCTCTTTTATATATTTTATGCAGCTTTCCAAGAATAATTTTTCAGTGTCAATATTTGGCAGCCTATTTATGCCCCACTGTGCATCTCTTCACATCCCTTTGGGTGACTTGAAACTTTAATGCTTTAAAGACTCCAGGACATACTGGTGGATATCAGATAGATGAATAATTAGTAGACGTGACTACTAATTCTCAAGGACTAACTCTGATTATAAATGGAGAAAGATAGTCAGGGACCAGAAAGTATGACTTTAAGAAATATTTTTTTTATTGCAGGATATATTTCATCCCATTTTAATACATCACCCTCAACACAAAAAGAACTGATGACTGAAGGATTTGTTGAGAAATGGGCTGGAAGGAACTTTAGAGATGACCTGGACAAACCCTCCATTTTGAAAGTAAAGACATTGAGGACCCCTAAGGTAAAATGATTTACTCAAATCCACCTAAGAAAGAGGACTAAATACATCTTTGCACATCATTTGTCTCAAACTTTCTTGGTATTAGTGGTGTGTGTGTGTGTGTGTGTGTGTGTGTGTGTGTGTGTGTGTGTGTGTGTGTATTACCACCAACTATAATGCAAGTTTCTAGCAGACAGTGTTTGAAGGCTGTTGCCAGATGTATTCAGAAGAGGCTTTGAAACTACACCATGCTGAAAAGAAGGGAGAATTTACTGCTAACATAGATTTTTTCTCTTTTAAGAAACAGTAATCAGTCTGTGTATGTAATTTGGAGAGTAATGTAAATTTGGATAGGGCTTGTTTATAATTGGGTGCTAATGTGGGAGTGTTGTGCTAATGAAAGAGTCAAGAGAGAGGCAGAGGCTGCTTTTTAATGGATATTTTGTAATAGTCGTAATTGTAAGACATGGCAATTTTGCTTAATGATTAGGCCATTGGTGAATTTGTTGAGGTCTTTTGTATTTTTATATGGTACCTTTTCTATTAGGGTGCACCAATAGTAACTTCACCCAGGCTGTAGTAGGGGAAAGTAATGGCACAGTATTATAGCTTTCTATCAGGAAGGTGTTTAAGGAGCCAGGTGTCCAAGGTGTGTGCCAAATGTCGCTATACAATAACAGCAGAGGATAATAGTCTCAGTAAATGAGAAACAGTAGGGAGATATTAACTCTGCGGTGCCTTGGCTTCTCCTATAGTGTTAGAGGAGGTACAACTATGTTGCTGAGGCAGGTGGAAAGAAATCTGCTGCTGGAAATTCTGTGGGGATTCTTATATTTCTAGGCCTGTGATCCATCCTTGACAAGTGCTTGGGAATTTTGAAACCACAGAAGAATTAACAAGGAGGAAATTTAGTTGTCCCCAAAGTCAGGAAAACTTATAGCCTTCATGGAAGAGAGTTTGGACATGGTCTAGCTTAGTCCTTATCCCTCACTAGTCTGGGGATGTGTATAGCATGGTCAAGTTCATTCTCCACCTGAAATAGGAGAACAGACTCATGCAAAAAGTCCTCAAGCCCCATGCTCTTAACCACTTTTGTATCATTCCCCTTCATCAGTCTATTGACATCTATGGACCTTTTCTCAGAAAAAAAATATTTTAAATACATAAAATACCTAGGATTAAAAAATAATCAATTGTGATGAAATACAATTATTAATGTATTTTTAAGTATACATACCACTTCCCACTTGGAGAAGGATATGACAAATCACTCCAGTGTCTTTGCCAAGAAAACCCCAAATCGGGTGACAAAAAGTCAGACATGATGGAAAACAACTGAACAACAACCACTTCCCCCAGGTTAAGAACTTCTTTAAATAAAAGTAAAGATTCCATAAAAAATTACACTGTCCCTTTCTTACAGTAGTAAGGTATTTTTTAACCCTTAGTGATTGCTGTGTACAAGGCATTGTGCTAAGTGTTATATTAGAAACAAAATGACTGCCTACAAATTGGGGAATGGCTAAACAAATTATTGCTTACCCATGAGAAATTATAAATGTGAAAATTTAGAGAAAGAAGTTTTGCATAGACTTGTTTGAAGTTATCTCAAATAAAAGAAGTAGAACTAGGAGGGAAAACATTACCAGATGATTACAATTATGTAAAGGAAAATATAATTGAAAGACTTCACAATCCTAATCAATGCAATGGCCAATCATAATTTCAGAAAAGACGCTAATTTCGCATGCCTCCTACAGCTCAGAATAGAAGTGGTAGACTACAGGTATGGAATGAAGTACATATTTTCATACATTTCCCCTTAGCTGATCTGTTTAATTTGATTGTGTTTATTTTGAATAGAAGGATGGGGCTAGGGGCTGAGAGGGTCAATAGGAAATAACATGCATAAATCTAAATTATATATATATATATATATATAAATATATGCATACATATGTTTCTGTGAGTGTCTATTTTTTATGTAAGAGTTGGGGGTGGGGTTCAGCCTACTAAACTACTTCACTACACTTAAGGTAAGTGAAAAGATCCTAGATCCTTATACCTTAACTGGTAAAAACACAACAAATATTCACTATATGAACAAGGTGTGGACATTTATACTGAACAAAACAATCAATCATAGGCTTTAGACCAAGTATGGAAAATATTTGATCAATTAAAATATCTTTGAAAGTCATTGGATGAATCGGAATGGTGTTACACAGTGACTGTCACACAATAAGTCTGTTCTGCCTTGTATTGGTATGACAATGTAACAACTTTTGGGGAGTTATTTTCCATCAACTTTTACACTATATTAAACACTCATTTCTAAAAACTAATTAACTCTGGCTAACTAATTGATATAAACTGATAATCATGGGGAGAAGCACACCAGGGAGGACTCATAAGTTAACAACATTAGGACAATATTCCCAATCCCTCAGAGCTATTCTAGAAGCCTAGGCAGAGATGTAGCAATCTTTCTCTGAGGACCCAACCTACCAATGTGAGTAGGTATTAGCTTAGTAGCTATATACTCTGCTTAAACCCTTCACATTAAAAAAAGCATCAATAAACATGAATCCAAAAGTATTGTAAGGTTAATCAAGAAAACAAGTGGTCGTTTAGGCATTTATTGAGTATCAGGTTCTCTTGGAAACACTGACAATACAAAGACAAAGGCAAAAACAGTTACTTCCCTCAAGATATTTACAGTCTACCTAAAGAACTAGAATATAAGTATGTATATACACATGTACACATGCATGTATAAATCTAGATCCTATACGTATGCATGCATAAAATACATATGCATATGTTTATTTAGATATGTATGCAATGTGTGTATATTTATTAAAGTATTTATTAAAAGTAGAAGGATATCATTTGCACTAATCGTGTACAATCGCTCTTTGGTCCTGGCAGCAGGAGGAAGATGATGAAGGGGACATCTTCATTTGGTAAGTGCTGGAATAAGACGCATACTTTGTGCTGTCGTTGTGGTTCTAAGGCCTACCATCTTCAGAAGTCAACATGTGACAAATGTGGATATCCCGAAAAACTCAAGCGAAAGAATAATTGGATTGCAAAGGCTAAGTGACGAAACACCACTGGTACTAGTCGAATGAGGCACTTAAAAATTGTCTATCACCAATTCAGGAATGGATTCCATGAAGGAACAACACCTAAACCCAAGAGAGCAGCTGTTGCAGCATCTAGTTCATCTTGAGGATTCAACTGTTTGTTAAAATAAATGTCCTGAATGAAAAAAAGTAAAAAAAAATCATGTACAACCATAGTGATTCAATAACTTATAACAAGTTAGTCCCCTTCTCTGGACCTCAGTTTCCATATCTCTGCAATGAGGGGATTGGATTAGGTGATCCTATATTACAGATCTTGACCAATTCTAATGTTTCTCTACATCTGTCAATAAAACCTTGCTACTCTGAATAATGCCAAAAGGAAGAAGATCCAAGAGGCCATTGGATGAAGAACAAAATGGAGCCAGAGTAGCCTTCTTGAGATGCTGTGTATCTCTATAATGGCCTTTGTCAGGCTAACTTAAAGAGCAAGCAACCTTGAGGATGACTGAAAGCAAATAAGAAAATCTTAGCAAAGCAAAGTCCCTATTGCACTGAATATTCTAAGAAGTGAATAGAACCTTATCCTTCAAAATCTAGTGATAAAAAAGAAAATCAGGATGATCATAGAGAGGGAGTCTGGGATGGAGAGGAAACATTAAACAGAAATCAGAATACCTGGACTTCACTTGCAACCCTTTAAGTAACTTGTGTAATATTGTGCATATGATTTCTTTCTTATCTGGCCTGCTGTTCCTTCATTGCTTAAACAATAGGATTGTTCTAGACTATCTCTAAGGATGCTTACCACTTGGAAATATTATGCTTTTGTGATTCTGTGACCATTGGATGTTACTTTTTTGTTTTCCTACCATGAATGAAATAAATCTGGGCAGGGCATTGGCTTCAGTGAAATAAATTCAGTCAGTTTAATAAGAGACTTTTTTTTAAAGAACCAACTAAATGTGGGGCGGCTAGGTGGTGCAGTGAGTAGTGTTGTCCCTGGAGTCAGAAGGACCTGAGTTCGGATCTGACCTCAGACACAACACACACACAAACAAAAAAAACCTAGCCATGTGACCTTGGGCAAGTTACTTAACCCCAGTTGCCCTCCAAAAAAAAAAAAAGAAGCTAACTCTGGGAGCTGTTTGTAGGATAGATTTGTACATACAAATGATTAGTGAGGTAACAAGTTAGGAGACCATAACAAGAGTTCAGATATTTACTGGGGCCTGAACTAGGCCTTTGGAATGGAAAAGCTGGGGCAGGAAAAATAGTTGCATTGAGTGATTAGAGAAGTTGGTTAAACTTGGTAACAAAATGGTTTTATGGAATTAGGGAGAGAGAGAGAGAAAAACAAAGTATAACTCAAATAAAGTGTTATATTATTAACTACCATCTTTGTTCAAGCTCCAAGATTTTCAGCTGAGCTAGGTAGGAGAATGGTAATACCATTAATAGAAATATGGAAGTCAATAGGAAGAGCATACTTTGTGGGGTAATGAGTTTGTATTTTAGTGTGTTGACTCTAAGATTCTAAGACATCCAGATAAAAAGTTCTGAGAATGGGGGAACATAGGAATTCTACCTAAGAAATTTGGGACTATATACCTAGAAAGAGATCAGACCTATATCTAATATGACTAACTTGAAGTTCCCCTTCTATTGTTTTTATGACTTAGACAATGCATTTCAGTGAGTAGTCAAAATGATTGTAATGCCAAAATGAGTTTTTTATTTGTTAATCATTAGTCCAACCATCAAAATAGTTTTGAAATATGTTTGCTATCCATTTAATTCAATAAATATTCATTAAGGTGTTTGCTTCTTGTTCTTCCTCCTTGAAAAGGACCAAAATGATATCACTCTGCTTGTGTCAAGGTGTAGTGTGTCCAACTATGGCTGATCAGACCAATATGAGTTTGGAATGCTCTATCACTAGTCAGGCACAAATAGTCCATATGAACATTTGGGGTGTTTCTTCTGAGCTACTGAAATGCTGCTTTGTTCATTGAGTACAGTGCCTTCTTTGATGGTGGACATGTCATGCTGGGTGGTCCTTTGCCAGCACCTCCCAAAATTCTTTAGAGAGACTTTTCAAGGGTCCTCATATAACTTCTTCTCACCTATATATGAGTATCTTCCTTGCATGAGTTCTCTGTAAAATAGCCTCGTAGAAAAATATGCATTTGGTTAATAAGTACATATTATGAGAAAAATATATGCTATATAATTATGAAAATAAGTACATATTATGAAAAAGCATTGTGTTTTGTACTGGGAATTAAAATATAGTTATGATATAGACCCTGGTCTTGAAGAGTTTATAACTCTTCAATAATAACTAACAATAATATAAGCTCTAGAGCAAGACAAACATGACTAGCAACAATGATAAATAGTAAAGGGATATACATGCAAAGGAGAGATCCAGAGGAAGTGCCAAAAAATATTTGGTCAGGTAATTTAATCAACAAGCATTTGTTGAGTCCTTTACTATACTCCATCCAGGCACTGTTTGAAGCCCTGAAAATACAGAGGAGAAAAACCAAATCTTTTCCCTCAAGAAGCTTATATTCCAGTAGGAGAAACAACAGATATACAAAGTGATACATTTAATTTCTAAACAGAGGAAAGGGAAAGTAATAGAAAAAGCAGGGGAGCACTAGAACCAGTTTGAATAGACTCTCAAAAACTAAATATTAAATTTCCAAAATCAGCAAACACAATAAATTAGGAATTTTTATTGCCATCTAGCCATAGGAGAATGTTGGAGAAAATGTTAATAAATGAAGATTAAATTTTTAAAAATGTGTTGTGCATATTGGTTTTATTTCATGCCCCCCCTCCCCCCATACCAACCTTGATGTTAAACATTTACCAGTATACTCTTGAATAGAAAGGGAGACTTCAGAATCCGGGAAGAATGAGAAAGGTCTCCTGAAGAAGGTAATATGTGAGCTCTGGGATTCTAAGAGACAAAGATGAAGAGGAAGAGTCTTCCAGGTATGGAGGATAGTCAGTCCCAAGGCAGGAGATGAAAAAGATCACTTTCACATGGCAGAGATCAAAGAGAGTTTCTGAGAGGGAGGAGTAGAGTTGGTTCTTTAGGGAAGGTAGAAGTCAGCCAGATAGTGAAGGTGGAAGCTAGTGAAAAGTTATAAAATGAAATGGCTTGATCCTATTTAAAATGCTTAAATGATTATAATGGGGTGGGGGGAGAAACTTCAAGCAAACGTTTACTAAACTACTACTATTTGCAAGATATTGAAGCAACCTATTCCACATTGTAAACAAGGTATACAGGTAAGCACCTTAGCTGTCATAATTGTGTAATTTCTTACCTACTGGCTATATAAATGAATGGTTCATCTTATAAATCACATTGTGTTATGTGTTAAGGAAATTAAATAACCTTAGTGCTTTCCCAGCTTTGTCTACTTTCCCCCATTGATCCCCAAATCTTTTCTCTTTTTCTTCTCAAATTTTCAACATGTAATTAAGTACTCTCTCTGTTCAAGCTCATATTTGTTTTTCAGAAATAGACAAAACTTAAAGTGTCTATCTCTGTCCTCAGTGAAATTTTGTTGTAACTTGGGGAGGAGGTCAGATTCTATTCTGGGGATTCTCTCATAGACTTGTCATTCTCTGATGCTTCTTTTTCTATTTTTCCCCACCTTAAAATGAGCAGACTATTTTTTTATTTTCCTTATTATTCCAAATAGAAATTTTATTACTGTTTCAATTTTTCTTACCTCCTCAAAGCTAAAGGTTCATATTGCTTTAAGGTTCATAACAGTTGACAAACTAAACATAACCCTTACAGTACTGTGGGGGAGGCTTCCCTCCCCTTCATTAATATAATTACTGAGAGCCATCTGGATTGAATCTATCCATCAATCATATAAACAAGGTGTGAACAAATCCCTAATCAATTTGATATTATAATAAGGTTTTGGACATTAGATGAAAAGACCATGTACAAAAAAAGAATCTGATGATTGGCTGAAATACACAGAGACACCCCTGAACCTATATATCAATTCAGAAGCCAGTCAAGCAGTCCTCCTCCTCTTCCTCTTCCTTTTCCTCCTTTTCCTCCTTTTCCTCCTCCCCTTCTCCACCACCCTCATTGACAATCCCATCAGAGAGAACAGCTCAGGCAGGAATTAGACAGACTGAATTGGTAAGAGCTAATATATCTCCCAAAGTGTTCCATTGAGGACAAGTCATTTGAGGAGAGGGGCAACTTAAAGAAGCATAACCCCTTATAGGAAAAGAATACTACTAATTAACTCCAGAAACAACAACAACTTCTAGACAATAAAATTCCAGAAATTGTGAGTTTCTCCTGTGTCACACAAGTGTGCCTCAAATATTGAGTTCTCTCTTCCTGTGAGAGAATGAGCTCTAGGTTGGTTGCCTAGAGGACATATATTACCAACTGCTTTCACTACATTTACCATTTTAAGAACTATCTTTGTTAAAAGGTAATTTGTCTACTGGATGATTATTACTAGCAAGCTGTAGCAGCAAGCACCCTAGCATACCCAGGATGGCTGCTAGCAGAGGTTCTTAGATCTGCTTTTCTTAAGGAAAGCAACTCAAAATGGGCTAACAATCTTACTTTAATCAAACATATATCATTTACCTAGTTCAGGGGGAAAAGTCAGCACCCTGAACTTCAGAGAATACAAACAGAAGTTACAACAGAAAATAACATAATTAAGCAAACAGGGCTTCCAGCTGTCTGACAATTACATCCATACCTAGTTAGTTACCAGAGAGGGAAGCACCAACATCTGGGTTTTCAAAGTCTGGGGCCTCAATGGTTGCCCAGAGTTTCATCTGGTCAAATCACACAACTCTTCCCAAAGTAAGCTCCAAACTAAAACCTCACATCAGGGTATATATAGTCTTCTCCTGTATCAGAGAATGCCACAACCCTCTTGACCCAGTGCCCAATCAAAAAGTAACAAAGTGTGGGAACTGCTGAAAATCAAGCTTCCTGCCACCGGCTCCATGTGACCACATCCATCCTATTAGGGGGCAGAGTATATTTTCAAATCAGGAAAGGTTCTCAGATTCACTTAAGCCTATCAAGGGGCCAAGGGGTAGGGAAGATCTTCAGATTCCTATTACATAAGCACACTTTGGGGTGGGGGGGTGTACAACAATACTCAAAATGTAGTCCTTTAGGCTACCTGCTAGAATTCTGAGATGATTAGTAGCAATTGCTATTGGTTTTCAGGGCCAGTGGGACTAGGGAGATAGTCCTCTAGTCATACATTATCTTCTTTGAAATAAACAGCATGGTTATTAGATGCTTTATTAACCCCTTTTATTGATGAGGAAAACTAAAATGTAGAAAGATTTAATGATTTTCCCAGGGCCACACAGCAAACAAGTGTCTAGATTAGGTGCTACTTACAAATTTTCCTGACCCTAAATCTGAAACTTTACCCCATTATCCCATCCTGATTTCTCATATAGGAAGTTGCCCATTGACCAAGCACAACTAAATTGAGCAATTGTTCTGATCTATCTGACTGATAAATAGTAGTGATGATGGTGACATGGAATTTTCTATTTCACTTGAAAATTAGTGTTATTCAGAGAAGTATACTGTCAAGTAAGTCATACCAGTCAAGGGAAATTGATGATGATCAAGCTCAGTGTCTTAAATATTGCAATAGGGAACATGATTAATGGATAAACACTTCAAGATATGTGTAAATTAGTATGCATTATTTTAATCTGCTTAATGTGTGGCCTTCACTGCAATCATCTCAGCATGTAAGTAAAGTTGAACAAAAATATAATTGATAAAATAAATTGTTGTTTAGCAACAATTTGGAAACAGGTCAAAAGAGTTGAAATAAATAAATAGTAGTCGGGGCAGCTAGGTGGCACAGTGAATAGAGCGCCGGCCCTGGAGTCAGAAGGACCTGAGTTCGGAGCCGGCCTCAGACACTTAATCCACACAAACAAAAAAACCTAGCCCTGTAACCTTGGGCAAGTTACTTAACCCCAATTGCCCTAAAGGGGTGGCTAGGTGGCACAGTGAGTAAGAGCACCGGCCTCCGAGTTGGGATGACCCGAGATCAGATCCGGCCTCAGAAAATGAGCACCCACGCATAAATAATGACTAGCCGTGTAACCTTGAGCAAGTTACTTAACCCCAATTGCTTTTTAATAAATAGATAGATAGATAGATAGATAGATAGATAGATAGATAGATAGATAGATAGATAAATAAATAGTCACTGCAGAAAGTAAATACTGAAGTATGTCAGAATTCTTGGTTATGAACTAGTGCTACACTTACTAAATGGTGATCTTTGCAGAGTCACTTTACTTGAGCTTCAGTTTTCTCATCTATAAAAGGGGTATAATAATATTCATACTGCCTGAATTGTATAATTGTGAAGATTGAGTGAAATAATGCTATATAAAGTATTTTGTAATCATTTTTAAGCAGCCATCTCTCCATTAATTAAGTGCATACCTTCAATGACTTAGGAGATAATCTTTATAGTTAGTCCTTACTTTTTGGGAGAGTTGGAGGGATTGCAAATTACAAATTTGAAAATAGTGACTGCAAACACAAATGTAGAAAATAAACCAGAGGGTACAACATTTGTTTTTTTCTCCGAAATCATGCCCATGAAGGTAGAAGACTCTTTCAGAAGCATTTTTATTGTATTACAAACAAGAAGATGGCAAGAATCCTCAACTCAAATGCCATTATTTAGGAATTTATGATAATTCACATTGAGACAGGACAGAAGTTAAATTAATTCTCAAGGTACAAATAGTTTTCTAACTAAACTAACAGTTTAAAGAAATAGTGGACACAACTAAACAAAAGGAGAAAGATCTTACAAGCGTGCTTTAGCAATTTATAAGAATCCATTTCATATTATCAAAGTACTTATAAGTTCTTTCCTATTCATTAAAGTAGTCTACTTAAGAAGTTGCATTATGTGATGTTTTTTTTTATCCATTTTCCTGTTACCACATATATTTGAAAATTTTCCAACTATGTTTCTTTTAAAATATTTTTACTTTGTTGTTCAAATTGTTATTCTATAATAATCTTTTCACAAATTCAAAGTGACCCTTCCTATTTCCATCTGTTCTCTTCCCATATGCAATTAGACCACACATGTTTTTACTGAATATTTTAAAATTTTATGGAATGTGGGATTCTACCAGTGGATTAGACCACCTCCTTCAACTACTGTAATTATGGAAGGTCCAGTATGTAATCAGTATAGGGAAAAGTGTTCTTTCCTCATTTCAGCTGGTGTAGTTATGTAGTCATATAATCAACCAATCTAAAGTCCAGAAAGTAATAAAAATGTTTAATTAAATATTAGGGGATTTTCTTACTACCCAACACAAAGTTTAAGTTTCTAAGAGAATTTGTGCAAATTATAGAGCTTTGCCTCTATAATCCATTGGATAAATGCATTTGATGAAGACAAGTGATACCACAAAGGAAAAATCTTATGACTGGCTGAGAAAATCAGTAATGCCCTTTGGATATATGTATAAAAATAGCAGTTTAATTTGAGAATTTGTCTGCCCAGTGGTGGAGAATTTTAAACTTGAGATTTGGAATCAGAAGTGGAAGGAAACTATTTCTATGAGAGAGAATTTCAGTGACAGTAGGGAGAAGAGAGAATGTTTCTCTCATCTTTTACCCCCATCTATCATGCCATTGGAGCTACTGGACCAATAAAAGGCCATCTCTCATCATGGATGAGAGAGAGACATAACCCGAGGATAGAAATAAATGAAGAATAACTGAGGAAAAGTGCCTGAGAGGAGAGGTAGCTTTAAGGAGTAGGTCCTCTCGTCTATATGAGAGAGGAATGCTGGCAATGGATTCGAAGAAGGTAGTTGCCTAGAGAGCTACACCCATGGGGAGCTGCACAAACATGCTCCAAATAGAGGATTTTCAGTGCCATGTATTGTGAATTAACTTTTGTGACATATGTGTCTTGTATGTATGGATCAATCGTTTAGTTGGTTGGTTGTTGTCCATTCTTGGAAAGGACCAAAATGACATCACTGTGTTGGAGTCAAAGTACAGCATATCCAACTTGCTGAAACCATTTTACTTTTAGTATGAGCCCAGTTTTCCAATTGAAACTGTATGCATTTGGCAAGTGTGCCTCAGGATGCTGGAAGGATATTTTATGCCAACTGTTCTTACATTATGTTAGTAAAAGCCTTTTCTGGCAAGTAGTAGAAAGAAATTACCCCTAGAACATGAAAGAAGTCACTTCCCTGGGCACCCAATGCATAAGTTCAAGTACAAGTTGGGGGGAATATCAGAGATGAGTGTGCTAGTAGGGAAATTTTACCTATCAGCAAAAGTTTTTTGATGTGGTTGCTACTTTTGAACTGGAGTTCAGACATGCTATGTGAAAGAAGATGTGTTCCACTCTTTTTGATGATTTACACAAAATAGTTTCAGTTCCCTAGAACTATGTCACAGTTTGGAAGCAAATCTTAACTACACTTTCAATGAGATTTCAATGAGATTCAGTCAGGTCTCAGATAGATAGCACCCTTGATGTATGAGTAACTTGTTCCTTCTATCCCCATTGTCTTACTTCTAGCTCTCTTGCCCAGAGTTAGAGGCTGTTGTCAATGGATCAGTCAAGAGTTGTCTTGTCACTATTCCAACTGGGATACATCCAACTAGCATGTTGTGATATAAATGTACTGATGTAAATGTATTGATATAAATGTACTGAATGTCAAAGAAATGTGATGATCTAAGAGTGGTCTTGTCTTAGCAAAGCCACTGATTTCAGTGCTCTGTGATGAGGTTTGGCTCAAATATTGTACTATGAGAAAAAGAACTAGACTCTCAACTTCATTTGAGAATAGGCAGGAAAAGGATGGGGGTAGTTAGCCTACTTTAAAAAGTAATCATTCATATTTATAGAACAATTAATTTTGTAAAACTTATTATAATAATCACTCTGTGAAGTAATTAATGCAGATATTATTATCCTCACTTTACAGATAAAAAAAAAAACTTAGACTCAAACAGGTGAGGTTGAATTAACTGAGTCAAATAGCTAAAAAGTAATGAAATTTGAACTCAGTTCTATTGAGTTCATTTCTAATGCTCATTTCACTGTGCTCCCAAGTATACAGTATAAAATACTTGAGATCTACTTCCCAGCACATACATGGGAACTATGTGAATGCAATTACAAAATACTCTTCACACAAAAAAGGGAAATCTAAATAACCAGATAAACCCTAATTTCTCCTGGGACAGCTGAATCCATATAATGAAAATGACAATATTACCTAAATTTATTCCTTTGTAGAACTGGAAAAAATGATAATAAAATTCGTCTTGAGGACCAAAAGATCAAGAATATTGAGAAAACCAATAAAAAAATGAGAAGGAAAGAAGTCTAGCAGTACCAGATGTCAAACAGTACTACAAAATGGTAATCATCAGAGCAATTTTTGGCACTGAATAAGAAACTGAATGGTTGATCAATGATATAGATAAAGTTATCAAATATACTGAAGCAAATGGGTGGAGTGACTAAGTATTTGATAAATCCAAAGATTCTATCAGTTGAAGCAAGAACTCTCTATTTGAAAAAATGCTAAGAAAATTGGAAAATAGTCTGGAAGAAAGTTGGTATGAACCAAAATCTCATATCATATACCAAGATAGGCTCAAAATTAGTACATCATTTAGAAATAAAAGACATTATCATAATAAAATTAGTGAGTATAGAAAAATTGCATTTCAGATCTATGAATAGGTAAAAAGTTCATGATGAGGGTGGCTAGGTGGCACAGTGAGTAGAGTGTCAGCCTTGGAGTCAGAAGGACCTGAGTTTGGATCCATTCTCAGACACATTGCACACACAAACAAAAACCTAGCTGTGTGACCTTGGGCAAGTTACTTAATCCCAATTGCCTTCCAAAAAGCAAAAAAAAAAAGTTCACGATGAAACAGGAGATAAAGAGGTTCATCTGAGGTAAAATAGATAATTTTTATTATATAAAATTTAAGGGGTTGCATAAACAAAACTAATGCAGCTAAATTTAGAAGAAAAGCAATAAACAAGAAAATTTAGTAGCACGTTTCTCTGATAAAACTCTCATTTCTCAAAGACGTAGAGAATTGAGCCAAATTTATGATAATAAGTCATTCTCAAATTGGGAAATAGTCACAGAATATAAACATTAAGTTTTCTGAGTAAGAAATCACAGTTATTAGTACTCATATAAAAATATTCTGAATCACTAATTATTAGAGAAATACAAATGAAAACAACTTTTAAGTACCACCTTATACCCATCATATTGATTAAAAATAATGGAAAAGGGAAATAAAAATGCTAATGGGAATGTGTAAAAACAGGTACGCTAATTCATTATTGGTGGAACTGTGAACCTGTCCAGTGATTCTGGATAGCAGTTTTAAAGTATGCCCCCCAAAACTATTGAACCATGCATACCCTTTGACCCAGAAATAGCACTGTTAATTCTATACTCCAAAGAGATCAAAGGAAAAGGACCCATATATACACAAATTTTTAGCAGTTTCTTTTTGTAGTGGCAAAGAATTGAAAACTGAGGGAATACCCATAAACTGGGGAATGGCTACCCAAGTTGCAGGATATGAATATCTTTTAAGCAAATGCTTTATTACCTTCTGGTTTACATCATTCATTTCCACCAGATTTTGAGTTACAATTTGTTACAATTTTTTCCTCATTTTCCCCCTACCCACAACCCTAGAATAGCAGTTCCACAAGATAATCACCTCATCCAATCTGCTCTCTCCCATATATTCTCCCATACCCCCTTTGATTTTTCCATTAGAGCAAGGTGAGTCTCTGTGCCCCAATGCCTGCACACCTTATCCCCCAATTACATGCAAAATAGTATTAATAATAGTATTTGTATAGATTTGAAACATTTAATTTTAAAACTTCGAATTTCAGATCCATTCCCTTCCTTCCTTGTCACCCATTCCCTCTGGGAAGATAAGTAATTCAGTATGTGTTGTACATGTATAGCTATGCAAAACATTACCATAGTAGATATATTGTAAAAGG